>PVJA010018277.1:0-40151 GCA_004027025.1 Myocastor coypus | reverse complement strand
TTATTAGTTCACTTCTAAAAAAACAAAACAGCAAAACAAAACCTAGGGATTAAATCCAGAGTCTTTGCACTGAGCTAGATCCCCAGCCCTTATTTGATTTTTATTTTTGAGGCAAGATCTCACAAAGTCACTAAGTTGTCCGAGCTGAGCTTGAACTTGTAGCCCTCCTGCCGCAGCCTCTCAGAAGACTGGGATTGCAGGTGTGTGCTACCATGCCTGACCCCAGCAGTGGCTCCTAGACGGCCCTGATGAAGGGGGCCCTTGACGAGTCCCCCCACATGCTCTAGCTTTGGGTCCTAAGCATGTGTCTTTGTCTCCTATCTTTGTAACAAAACACCCAAGGAAGAGTGATTTGTGTGGACAGGAGGCCTGAGGAGCGACTTCCTGTGGGGTCGTCAAATGGTGGTATAGGGCAGCCAAGCCTGAGGGTTTCTCTTCCTTTGCCTCTAAGGACACTGCTGTCCTCATGAGGAGCTGATCTCATGATTTCATCTAACTCTAGTTTCCTCCTGAAGTCCTTATCTCCAAATGCCACAACCTCAGAATTTAGTGAATTAGTCTCCAAAGCTGGGCATAGTGGTGCAGACCTGTAACCCCAGCACTTGGGAGACTGGGGCAGGAGGATGGTCATAGATTGGAAGCCAGCCTGGGCTACAGAGCAAGTTCAAGGCCATCTTGAGCTATACAGCAAGACCCTGCCTCCAAAAAAGCAGAAATAAATAATAACAGTAATAACAATACAGGAGCAACCAGACCCTGGTGGTTGCCCACCCCTCTCCTGGGGGCTGTGTTCTGTTACCTTTGTTCTGATGTCTGAAGAATGCAAGGGAGAATAAAGCCACCCAAGAGTAACTGGAACTTTTCTGCCCCTGCCATGAATGATAGCAGTTGTCACCTATCCTGCCAGCAGAAACCTCCAGACACAATAACATAACATCACCAACAGTGCAATGGCGACCTGAGCAAGCAGGATGGGAGGGCCTGCCTCTTACAAAGACCTTTATGTGTCTGTGTTGGCAGGACATCAGGTTCACAGTCACCACGGAGGATGGGGGACATGCACATAACACATCTTACTCCTTTCAGTTTTCCCCTTTGTCTGTCACTGTCTTGTAGCTGAGACACAAAGCCCAACACCCACAGCAAAGGAAGGAGAGGTTTCTTTGAACTCACATTGCAGTTCATGATCAGCTATCTCCAAATTAGAGTGGCACGGCCAAGGGGCCTGGCAGGGAAAGTGCTGCTCACAGCGTGGGGGACAGAAAGGGGGGAAGGAGAGGGCCAGGAGGGGGAGGCAACTCCTCCAGGCCAAGCCCCCCACCCCACCTGGTGGTTGCCTCTGCCAGCAGGACCCCACCTGCTGGCAGCAATCGGTGGCAATCCAGCTGCCTCACACCTATGAGGACACTGAGAAGTGGACATCTAAATAGAAACCGTCACTGTATTTTTCCCCTCCACCATTCAGCATGACTTTGCCCACTCCACACAGGCACTGAGATTCCTGTCTTGGCTTGTGTGCTCTGGAAAGGTGTTCTGAGGCCGAGGGTGGTAGTGGGTGTTCGGGATACACATTCAAAGGTCAAGCTCTAACTCGATAACTGACTTCCTTATACCCTCCACAGCACTCTGAAGGGAAGCCCGCAGCTCTCCTTTTCTCCTGTGACCACAGGGCAGAGAAGGATGCCAGCAGCCACAGCCTGCACGCAGGCCTCCCTAGGGAAGCCCGCTGCCGCTCGTGCACTATCAACACAAAGTCAGCGCAATGAAGAAGGGAAACAAGCCCTTGGTATCGTCGTGGAAATGATGACCTTTCCCTGTAGCCTAGTTAGCATTTCAAGAAACAGAGTGTAGTGAACAGGACCCAGGAACAGCTGCGGTCTGTTGCTGAAAATCGCAGAAAGCTGGGACTCCAGGTGATGGATAGCAGCTTCACCTGTGGGCTCTCTGGTTGTTGCTTTCTCCCTTGCTTGAAATGCTAATGGTGGACCCCTGTGTGAAACTGAGGCTAGGGAAGGGATGGAAGTTAATAGACATCGTGGTCACGTTTGTGACTAAGCACACGGTCCTCCTTTACTAAAGTGATTATGCACAAGACCACATTCACTAGCCTGAAATAAAGCTGAGCTGCTTTGGGGGTTCTTGGCTCCCTGAGGGACGAATCTCAGTGAGTCCCCTGAGCTACGCTCACTGGGTCTTCTCGTCATTTCTTTCGGCACCAACTCACAACACACAACATTTCCCAACCCACAAAAATGGGCTGGGGGCCTCTGGAGAACATGCAACATGCTTTGAAAACCACTGATCGAAGGGAGCCCATTCCTTCTGATGTGACAGCAGGGAGAGGGACAGTGGACTCAGGGCTGAAGCAAGAGCACAGTGCTTGCATCGTCCGTTCCTAGGACCTCCAAGCTGCTTTCACTCTCCTACTGAGGTGCACAGTGACTCAGCCAGGCCAGGGCTGGAACATCCCAGCCTGCAGGCTGTAGCCAATGTGCTCTAACAAAGGCACCCACCCATTCATCCTGCACAGCTGGCCACGCGGCTGGTCCGTGGGTTTGTCCAGTAGATCACTGTCCCCTGCTATAACCCAGTTTTGGTAAAGACCAGCTGAGTGACATGTGGCTAGGACCATCAGATGCCCTTCTAAAGGACTATTGTTGTTATATATGGTCTCAGCTCCCAGGTTGGGGGAGAAGTTCTGGGGTCTCCCCCTGATCTGTGCTTTATTGTAGCTTTTACTCCAAAAGTGAAGGCATGAACACGGGATTCTGCCAGTGACCATAACACGCACCCGAGGATGCCCTTGGGGAGTGGAGAGAGCACCGTGGAGCAGGTGCGGTGGCCCGGCACATCATCTGCGAGCCAGACCTGGGCCAGGCTCCACGATTAGCCGGTTTCTAGCTGCCACTTCTCTAGCAGGGCGACTGGCATTCCCAGATGTCAAAGTCTATTCACCCTCTACCTTGAGCAGCCTGGGTGTTGCCTTTTCCTGGTGCCTGTGCAGAGAGCTGTAGGTTGCTGGGGAGGAGGAATGAAGAGATTTCTGTAGACAATTGCTGTTTCTGCATTGCGGAGCTGTTCCTCATAGCACCCTGACCCATCTTTAGGCCTGAAAGGAGGTTTGGGCCTGGTAACTGGCCCCCTTCTTGGGCTGTTGGCTTCCTGGTCATCCATCCTTGGTTTGTGTTAAGTGATGAAGTAAGCAGTTTTCTCGGTGACTGTCCACACACTGAGTCTAGGACTGCTTGTCTGTCAGATGCCATTGTATTCTTGTTACATATGTGAACAATTATGGAAGGATCAACATGTTGGCCCCTAGCACACAACTTCCAGAATCATGTCCTAATCTTATCCATAGATGGCTCCAAAAGCAATTTTTTTTTTGTCTTTTTGAGACAGGATCTCGCTATGCAGTTGAGGTTGGCGTTGAGCTCACTTTTGTAGCCCAGGCTGGTCTCGAACTCGCACCAATCCTCCTGCCTCAGCCTCCCGAGTGCTGGGATTACAGGCATGAGCCACCACGCCTGGCTCAAAAACAAATTAAAATGTATCTGCTCTCAACATTTTGCCCTCATAAGAATAGTTATGCCTTTAAGAATATAGTGTATGACTCTGAAGATTAACGTCTTGGCACATTCTATTGGTATTTGTTTTACCCTGTGACAAATAGAATCTTGTAAAACAGTATACTTCCTACTCTTTCATGTATTTAGTACAAGGTCTGCAGGGTCTCACTACATAGATTGGGCTCATAGTGGTTCTTCTGTTTTCAGCCTCCCAAGCGCTGGAATTACAGGCATGCAAGACCATGCCCAGTCTCAATTACGCCCCAAGGGCGAGGATAACACACTACACCAAAGATGGAACCCTCGTGCTTGTGTCTGCTTAAGCAGGCACTTTAATCCACTGAGCTATCTGGCCAGTCCTTGTTTCTTATTTTTAAATAACCAAAAATCTCCTGACCAAATTTACTTGTACGTATAGGACTTAACAATACCCACTGTATGCACTATTTAAAAATTAAATTGTACTTTTAAATATATTACCCTACTTTCCTTCCTGTCATATAATTTTCCTTATTTCAACTTCTTTCATCTTGCTCTGTCATATGTCTCTGAAACCTCTACCAACTGAGCTAAATAAATCTTTGTTATGGTTTGTGTCTAGTTGTCCCCTCCCCCAAAACCTCATGCAATCATGGGGCAGGGACGTCTAGAGTTTTAGACTAACTCATGATCCACTGGGATTATAGGTCTTAATACTGCTAGGATTATGGGTTTGTGTAACTTTCTTAGCCTGGGGTGAGAGCCTGAATGTGTTATAAGAGAGACAGACTCTCTCCGGGTGCTGTTGTAGCTGTTCCACCTCCATGAACTGGATACTCCCTACCCTGCTCAGCCTTGGAGCCAGCCAAGGATGGACTGAAACCTCCAGTAACTGTGGGCTCAATACACCTTTCCTTCCTTCATTTTGGGTGTTGGGTATTTGTCCCAGCAATGGGAGAAGAGTAATTGAGGCACTACCCTTTCTTAATTTTGAGTGTTGGGTATTTTGTCCTGGCAAGGAGTCAGAAGTCTCTGAGACAAAATTGGAACCAGAAGTGGGCTGAAAGTTGTGATGTGACCTGGCCATGTGACTTGAGAGACTGGAAATCAATGTGGAAAATTTTTGAGAGACTGGCATAAAATATACTGACCACTGTGATCGGAGCCTGGAAAATCAGAGTACTAATGGAAATCCTACCAATTAAGATGACAGTTGTGAGGCTTGAACTGAGAAGAATTGCACTGGCTCCTGGACCAATGTAGCATGTTGTGCTTTGGCAAAAATTTGATCTGCATTTTGCTTATGTTTAAAGATATTGCCCAGGGGCTGGGGAGATGGCTCCATGGCACAAGTGCCTGCCTGGCAAATGCAAGGTTGTGAGTTCAAACCCCAGTCCCACAAAAAAAAAAAAAAAAAAAAGATATTGCCTGGGCAGGTAAAGAAAAACTGGAGTGGGAAGTGGCACACTGCCTGTGGAGAAGCTCATCGTGCTGGCTTTCCTGATGGGAACTCAGCTTTCCTCATCACGGGAAGAGCTCAGGGTCTCACTGCTGCTGAGGATGGTTGTGGTACCTTTGGGGGAGCTCCTGGGTATAACTTGAGCTTTGTTTCCTGGCTCCAGTTAAGATCCCTCAGCCTGTTGGCATACACTGTCTGGCTTCCACCATTGACCTTTGGGCCTTTCCAGTGTAGATCTGTGAAACAGGATTGCATGAGACTTTATCATGGGCTCTAGGCCTCCAACAGGACTTGTGGGAAGCATTGCTATGAGTTCTAGTTTTCCTGCTGGACTCATACAGGATATTAGGATCTAGGCCCTCAGCTAGGTTCTATGGGCTTTACTGTGTGGACAGATTTCTTGCACTCTTTGTATATGATTCTTTGGGTCATTCGTTATAAAATAATCTTATAAAATGTTTCCTTTATTGTGTTGTTCCCTCTTGTAAAATCCCTCAGCATGACACTTGTTTTCTTTCTTTCTTCCTTCCTACCTTCCTTTCTTTCTTTCTTTCTTTCTTGCAGAACTGGGGATTGAACTCAGGTCCTTGTGTTTGCCAGGTATGTGCTTATTCTGCTGAGCTAGCTTTCCAGCCCCTGACAGTTGTTTTCTATGATCTCTAATCCTAACATTCAAGAGGCTGAGGCAAGAGGATTACCATGATCTCAAGACAAGCCTGGGCTGCATAAGTGAGTTCAAGGCCAGCCCGCACTGCATGGGCCCTGTCTTAAAACTCCAATCAGCCAATCAACAGTAGAGTGCTCGCCTAGCATGCACAGGCTCCGGCTTGGATCCCCAGCACTAGCTAGATAATAGATTGAAACTTCTGGATAGTGTCTTTTACTCTTTTTGCAATTTATGAGGATGTGTATCTGGTTGTTTCTGTCCTGTGACAGCTAAATGCTCCTCTTCTTTTCATACAATAGAGCATTTCCAACACGTTGTATCCAACTGTGCCTGTCACAGCAGCAAATTTACTTTAGCGTGTGGAGAAATGGCCTCTCTCCTTTCTGGGATATGCCTTCTGGCTCCAATATGTGGACATATCTGAGAATAGAAGGGAATGTCATCCAATTTTTTTACCTGTAGGGAAAACAAACACTTTAAGGGAGGCAACCAAAAGTCAAATCTGGATGAGAAAAAATCAACGCAATATCTCAGACTGCATACAGGAGAAGCGGAAACCAAGGCTCAAGGTCTCCGGCCACCTCCAGAAGGACAGCTACCGAAAGTTCATTGGCCGACTTGTTCCATGCAAGCACGTATTTCAGGCAAAGCGGCAGGACCTCGGACAGCACCCGCACAACCGGTAGGCGGTGTCAGCACCGCGGACAGCGACCCAACGTAGGATCTGCCGCTGCACTTTCTGCTGGGTTCTGCGCGGAACGAGGGGAACGCGCGGCACCGCGGACAGCGCCACAGCCGCGCGCGGAGTCAGGCGGGGACGGGCGGCTCTATCAGCTGACACCTTACGTAGGCTGGGTCTCACTTTGATAAGGCAGGTCTGGTGGGCGCGCCAGCGCCGCTTCCCTGGAGCTGCAGCCTCAGACGGAGAGCGGAAGGGACGTGGCCGGATCAAGAGGCAGTTCCTGGGAGCAGGCACCTACGTGGCTTCCACCGTGAAGAGCAGAGCTACGGGCAGCTGCCTGGAGAGGGGCTGGCGGCGGGAGCGACGCGGGGAGTTCGGCTCTGACGCACGGCCGATCGCCAGGCAAGGCACCCGCTCGCCGCAAGGCCAACCCCTGGATGCTGGGCTCTAAAGCTACCGGACAGCCATCTCCACCAAGGTGAGGAACCCGCGGCATGTGACCCAGCTCCTTGACCCTGCCGTCCTGGCCTCTGGGGCTTCCAGACTCACTGGCTTGAGCCCAGCGCCCTCCTCCAGGCCACCCCATCTCTCTGGAAGCTCAGGTGGGAGGCTGGGGCCACTTTCTTTCCCAGACTCCTCACCCCTGGCCAGAGACCGTGAGCATCCACAGTGCTGCTGAGGGCAGGGGTTGGCCCGAGTCCTTAGCGCCCTTGCTGCAGGCGTGCGTGCCGCTCTGGTGGCCGGCCCCAGCGATGGATCTGCTGGTGAACTTCTCCTTCGCCTTCTCCACCCCATCCTCTCTGGAGCCCAACCGCACCCTGGGCGCCGAGGACCTGCGCCCCAGCCCGCCCCTGCTGTCTGTCTTCAGCATGCTTGTTCTGACCTTGCTGGGCCTTCTGGTGGCAGCCACGTTCGCCTGGAACATTCTGGTGCTGGCCACCATCCTCCGCGTGCGCACCTTCCACCGCGTCCCGCACAACCTGGTGGCCTCCATGGCTGTTTCCGATGTGCTGGTGGCCGCGCTGGTCATGCCACTGAGCCTAGTGCACGAGCTCTCTGGGCGTCGCTGGCAGCTGGGCCGGCGGCTGTGCCAGCTGTGGGTGGCGTGCGACGTGCTCTGCTGCACGGCCAGCATCTGGAACGTGACAGCCATAGCCCTGGACCGCTACTGGTCCCTCGCACGCCACCTGGAGTACACCACCCGCGCCCGCAAGCGCGCGTCCAACGTGATGATCGCGCTCACCTGGGCGCTCTCTGCCGTCATCTCGCTGGCTCCGCTGCTGTTTGGCTGGGGCGAGACGTACTCTGAGCACCGAGAGGAGTGCCAGGTGAGCCGCGAGCCCTCCTACGCCGTGTTCTCCACCGTGGGGGCCTTCTACCTGCCGCTCTGCGTGGTCCTCTTTGTGTACTGGAAGATCTACAAGGCCGCCAAGCTCCGCGTGGGCGCCAGGAAGACCAACAGCGTCTCGCCCCTGCCTGAAGCCGTGGAGGTGGGTGCACAGCGATGTGTAGCAGCGCTTCTTTTGTACCTGTACCTGCACGGGCTGCAACCCTGATGGTGGCCCCAGTGTTCATGGAAAGCAGACCTTTGGGGTTTAGGGAGAAATAGGCTTGGGAGAACCAAGGGCCAGAGCATTCATTCTGATGAACTTCAATCACAGAGCTACTCGTCTTACAGGCATCTCCAGTGGATTATTTCCCTGGCTGTAAAGTGAGGCATTTGAGCTTTCTGTTCTGCTTTATCCCCTGTGCAACTATCAGATCCTTTCAAGCATGAGAATTAGCTGACCAGAGCTCCTGCGTTCACACCTCCGGAAATGCCCACAGCGTTCTCTACACTGAGAAGCTGGGGCGTCGGGGAGAGGAGGTGTCCAGACCCCACAGGAGATGGCCACATATTAGGCCCAGCGCCTTAGTGTTCTGTCCTTGTCCGCTTTTCTTGCAAATTACAGCAGCCAATGTGGCATCGCCTAGGTTACTGTCACTCGGCAGTACCCTTGCCTGCTGATGTCAGGTTGCAAATATTGCTTCCTCGGGTCTCAGTGCCTGTGTTTGGACCTACTCTGTGCCTGCTGGCTCTATTTCCCAGGGTCCCATCAGCTGCGAGCTGCCCAAGGACCAGCTCTGTGCTCTCCTGACCATGAGGAAAGCTACAGCAGGAAATTAAAAGCCCAAGACAGACAGCTCCCCAGCTCCCCATGCGTGGCAGTGAATGTACAGCAGCCACTCCAGCAGCCATCAGGCCTATATTTTATTTCTCCCTGCCCACATTTTCCTGGGGTTTGTTAACTCTTAGTAACCTGAGCCTGTGATGTGAAATTCTCTAGCCACATCAACAGACCCCCCTGGGTGCAGGGACCTCTTCTCCATCCTCCCGTGCTCCTTACCAAGGGTCCTTCCGAACCTCACTCACGTCCTGAAGCCAGCTCAGAAACACACACAGGCCCAGGACCAGCAAAGCACACTCAGTTAAGTAGACTGTGCCAAGTGGACAAATCTTGGCCTCAAGACTCTCCTGTCCTAGGAGCCCTCCTGGTCTCTGTAGGCTGCAACAGAATGAGGGGCTTTGGCCCTGCAGAGCTGGGTCTGGCCAGGCAGGTAGACACCCCTTGTAGTCCCGCAGCGCGCTTGCATATTCTACAAAAACTGAGAGAGACTAGAGATGTAGCTGGGGAAGGCAGGGGAGTTCTAGAAGAAACAGGGGAAAGGGCTCAGAGGCCTCCTGTCCTTTTCCCTGTGACAGGACAGCAGTCCTCAGCTAAGGATAGCCTTGCATCCCAGGGAACACTGACACAGTCTGGAGACACTTCTGGAAATCCAGACTTGGGGACAGTGTAGTGGTGACATCTTGCATGCAGAGAACCGAGCTGCTAGGACAGGACAGCCTCACAGCCAAGACTTGTTCAGACCAAAGTGTCCAGAATATCAGCTGTTGGGAGCTCTAAAATATTAGATTTCATGGGGCCTGGCGTGATGGCTCAGTGGTCTAAAGCACCTGCTTGGGAAAGCTTAGGTGGCTTCAGGGACCACAGTTCGATCCCCGGCACCACATGCTGCACCAGCCCTGCCCTCAGGGTGGGCTGAGCCAGCCATAAAAATGAGTCAATAAACAAACAAAGGTTCTGAAACAAGAAAAAAATAAATAAAATAAAAATTTTTTTAAAAAATAAATAAAATATTAGATTTCTGCACTGACCAAGGAGGAGCAGCAATGAGGAAAGATACCAGATACCTCATCAGAGTGCCTGGTGCCACCTATGACTGGTGTGTGAGAAGCACTCAGATTCCAGGTCACCTCCAGGGCCCTCCTCACAGGAGGCCTCTGCAGCTGGATGCCCATCTCAGCAAACCAGGTGACATTCAATACTAACCCCAGCCTCAAGAGCAAAGTCACTCCCAACTTAGTGCGAAAGGATGAGGGCACCCCCATGCCTCTGTCTTGACCTTAGCACAAGCAAAGTATTATGAGACTTCACACACACACACACACACACACACACACACAGAGCTTTATTTCTCTGTCTCTCCCAGCTCACTTTTAAAAATGTGTCCTGTGGCTTTCTGAGACTGCTGCATGATCTAGGGTTCTGTGTGTAAAATGGGGGTGTCTTTGTCCTTCTGTTCTGCAGAGGAATAACTGCAAACCAGTCCTCATGACTGCTCTTGATAGTGGGTGTCAGGGTTTCTAAATACAGCCTCCTGCCAGCTGGCTGAGTTACCTAGGGAAACCACAACACATCTTCCCAGTTTCTTTATCTGATGAGTTTTACTTGGATGTCTGTGCAGCCCTAACCCACATGGGGTACTGGGATGGGAACCGGCAGCAGGAGACAGGGGGACCTTCAACGTGTTGGCCACAGGACTGTGAGCCACCACAGAAGACCTGAAATGAAATGATGGAAAGAAGGCTGTCACTTGCCGGCCTGAGGAAGCCACACCGGACTGGTCAGGCATACTCTCTGTGCAGAAAGCAGAAAGCTGATCTTCACAGTGCAACTGCAGAGGGCATGGCTTGGAGCTCAGGCCACTGAGATGCAAGCAGGTTGTCACCATCTGTGTGAACAGATGTTGCTCGGCTGTTGCCCTGATGGGACTTTACCAGAGTGAGTGCACTGCTGGTGGGCTGACTTAGAAGCCAAGGGCCAGCAGCAGTAGAGTGGCTTTTGAAGATGACTTCACTAAAATGAGTTGTCCCAACCAAGAAGTTGGTCAGAACCAGCATGGGACCTGGTCTTCCTTTGCGTGTGTGAAAAGTTCAGCTCTCAGACTCCTATTTATTGTTCTAATTCAGCCAAAGCTTCAGGGAGACCACCAAGGACTCCTCTCCACATTCTCACTATTAGGGTCAGCGCTCGTTAAAGGTGAAATTTCTTCTGTGCAGACCTAAGCTTAAGAGTGCTCACTGAGGGCTGAGGACGCTCTGGTAGAGCGCTTGCCCAGCATGTATGAGGCCCTAGGTTTTGTCCCCAGCCTGTGGGGGAGAGAGGGAGGCAAGGAAAGGGAAAGGGAGGCGTAGCGGATAGTCGACTGGTGGTCAACTTGTTACTCCCAGCCGAACTGAGCCAGCATGGTGCTGGGTGTGGAGGCCCTCCTGAAGGTTGTTGCCAGCAGCCTAAGGGGCAGAACTGGAGGCGCTGTCAGGAGGCTGCTAGGGAAGCTGTTGAAGTTTCTGGAAGCTGCTAGTTCTCCTGAACCATTCTTCTGGGGGACCTTGTCATCCTGACTCTCCTGATGAGCTTGTTTGTTCTTTTCACTGGAGGAGTTTGGGACCTTCACTGTTGCTGAGAATGGCTGTGCTTCATTTTAGGGAAACTCTGGCCCACATCTTGAGCATCACTTTCTAGCTCCAGAGGGAAAGATGGTGCACTGCTCAGGCTCATGGAGAAGCGTGTTGTGTTGGCTTTCCTGATGGGAACTCAGTTTTCCTCATGGCTGGAGGAGCGTGGGACCGCACTGTTGATGATGACGGCTGTGGTACTTTTTTGTGTGTGGGGGGGGAGTTCTGGTGCTTGCCTTGAGCTTTGCTTCCTGGCTCCAGTTTAGACCCCTCAGCCCGCTGGCACAGATCCTTCATCCTGTTGGCATAGACCTCCTCCTAGCTTCCATCACTGACCTTTGGGCCTTTCCAGCTTAGATCCATAAAGCAGGCCTGCATAAGACATTGCTGAGGGTTCTAGGCCTCCAACTTGTGGGACGCAGTGTTATGAGCTCTAGGTCTTGAGCCGGACTCAGGCAGGTTATTAGGATCCAGGGCCTCAGCTGGATTCTCTGGTCTTTACTGTGTGTGCAGAGTTTCTGCGGTCCTTGCATGTGATTCTTGGGTGATTCGTTATAAAATAATATTATAAGATGGTCCTGCATTGCGTTGTTTCCCTTGCAAGAACCCAAAACCATGACAGCATAGGGAGGGAAGGGAAAGGTAGGGGACAGCAGGGGACGGGAGTGGAGAGGAGGGGAGAGAAGAGAGATTACACAGCGATCCCATGCTCGTATCCTACTCTTTCAATCCATTCTAAATCGCCTCTCCGAATATGTCGCACATGTAAACTTGTGGGCGACAGACGCTGACCAAGTGTGACACAGACAAGTGTAACTTGCAGTGGAATGTGGACGGTCTCCCAATCGTGACCCGGGCCTCCCGGGTCACATCAAGAAAGCGAGTCTCCGAGTCTCTCCGCGTCCTTCTTTGGGATCTAGTTACCACCTTTTCTCCTGCTTCGCGTACTGATGCAGCTGCAGCAGGAAGTGTTCACCGTGAGTAGAGTCCTCTGTGGGTCACCAAGGAGAACTGCAGGCTATTTGGTTACTTGTGGCCCCACGGCTTAGGGCATTATTTGGGGGCAGAGAGCAGCGACCATAATTGCCTTGAAAGCCCATGTAGGCATTGTTACTATGGCAGCCTTGAAACGATAATGAAAACTTCTATTTATCCAATTATGGAGTAGAGTCGCTGTGCTTAGGAGCCTTTCCCTGAAAGAGTTGCACCCTTTTGTGCTCTTTGATGGGAGGTGCGTGGTGCAGACAGAAGGTCTTCCTTCCTGTTTGGCATCTATCCCACGGCTTGCCATGCTGTGGACTGTGCTTTGCAGTACTCAGCTTCTTTTTACTTGCTCAACACCTGGTGTTCCCCTGCCTCTCCAATAAATGCAATCAAGGTTGTCATAAAAAACATCAATAGGGCCCAGCAGGATGGCTCAGTGGTCTAAAGCGCCTGCTTGGGAAAGCTTGGGCAGCTTCGGGGACCACGGTTCGATCCCCGGCACCACATGCTGCTCCAGCCCTGCCCTCAAGGCGGGCTGAGCTGGCCATAAAAATGAGTGAGTAGACAAACAAAGGTTCTGAAACAAGAAAAAAAATAAATAAATAAATAAAATAAATAAATAAACATCAATAACTCATACATCAACTATGGTATTTCAACTCTCGCATTCTTACTATATATATATCTCAGATCAGATCCACTACTCTAAAGATACTGCTGTCGGGCTGTTACATAGTTTGAATTAACTGGGCAGGCTTTCCCACCGTGTCTAGCACCAAGAGAACTGTGTGCTCCAGGCAAGTGAGCTGCATGGCCCCCTGACTGATGGGAAGCTGGGGTCGGAGGACCAAGGTGACGGCCAGGACAGCGTCACCCATGAGAACACCCTGCCACCCGGGCAGCTGTCCCAGGGCTCGACTGGTGGGCACCCAGCCAGGCTGCTTCCTTCTTTAGGCTGCCACTCATCAGCCACCTGTGGCTCTGAGCTCCTAAGAGCTGAGCATGAGCCTGGGCTGGCCAGGGGCATGCTCTTTTCAGGGAGAAAGAAGTGCAGGCAGAGGCTACCCTGCAGGTGCAGAGAGAGGGCTGTGGTGTGCTGTCCCTGCTTAAGGTGGCAGCAGCATCCGGTGGGGAGACACATGGCAGGAACCCAGAGGGGCACACGTCCTGACTACGCACTGCCACTTTAGAAAAGAAGCACCACAATCTAGAATGCCAGGAAGACTTTAGAAATCTGGTTCCAGGGTTATAGCTGACTCACTACACGCTTATTTTTCCAGGGTTAGTGACCTGGCCTAGAGGGCTGAGCTATATCCACAGCCCTTTTTAAACTTTTATTAGGTTTTTGATTTTCCTTGATAGCAGCAAGACCCTCCATCCTGAGGCTCAGCAGTGGCAGTGTCACTCTGCAGTCACGAGGGCCAGATCCTGAGCTCTGTAGCATGCTCTGCTGCCAGGCCAGCATGCTTGGCTGGGTATCGAATGCTTACATTTTCTGTCTATAATAGGTACGCTGGGACAGGACCCACCATAAGGGTGGGCACCTGTGAGCAGTGCCTTTGTTGCTGAACTCCACATGCCCTAGGCCTTATTGTCCTCTCTGTTGAGCAAACAGGGCCATTGGCATCAGACTCTCACACCCTCGGGATGCATATGGACAGCCTGTCCTCGCCAACTCCTTCCTGTCTGTGGTTGAGTCCTGTAGACCTCCAGTTCCTGTGCCTGCACATCCAGCTTTGTCTTGGAGCAGCTGTGCAGGGCCTGGGCCAGCAGTGCCCGGGCTCCTCCTGGCCCTCCTGCTCAGGGAGCCGAGTCTTCATGCTGCTGCTGCTTGTGTCTTGCAGGTGAAGGACTCTACACCGCAGTCGCAGATGGTGTTCACGGTCCGTCCTACCACCGTGACCTTCCAGACAGAAGGGGAGACGTGGCGGGAGCAGAAGGAGCAGAGGGCAGCGCTCATGGTGGGCATCCTCATTGGGGTGTTCGTGCTGTGCTGGATCCCCTTCTTTGCCACTGAGCTGGTCGGCCCCCTCTGCTCCTGGGACGTTCCAGCCATCTGGAAGAGCATCTTCCTGTGGCTTGGCTACTCCAACTCCTTCTTCAACCCTCTCATCTACACAGCCTTCAACAAGAATTACAGCAGTGCCTTCAAGAACTTCTTTTCCAGGCAGCACTGACCAGTGCCGAGGGCAAACGTGCCTTCGTGCTGGGTCCCTGTGGAGACTTGGCCTCGTGTGCTTCCACATGCGCCCTGCAGCCCCGGGGTGGAAGAGCTCTGCAAGCGCCATGCGGCTGTCTCAGAGCCCTGCTTACCACCTCCCCGCTAGCCCACAGGGAGACGTCTCCAGCCCGGACTCCAGTGGCCCAGCTGTCTCCTGTCCTGCACTCTGCACCAGTAGCCCAAGACTTGGCCCACTGCATCCACTCCAGAAGGGACGCTGGCATGGCCTGGAGAAGTGCAGAAAAGAGACAGGAAGCAGAGCATAGAGCAAGCGAAGAAGGGCGGAAAACCCCAAGAAGATGCAAGGAGACCATAATCCCAGACCTCCTGGGGTGACACTCGTGTGGTCCTAATAACTGTGTCCTTACTGTTATTGGTTATTTCCAATATCTGACCACAACATGTTGTCTACAAGCATATTAAAGTACTCAGCCCCAGCGATGAAGACAATGACTGTTGACATTATGGTTTTGTTTGTGACACCCACACCACACACACACACACGCACACACACACAATGGAAAAGACAGCTGCTCATACTGGCTAGTTTACTCTAACACATAATGCATCCACTTTGACCATGTGTCAAAAGCCAAATGAAATATATCCTCCTGTTCTAAAGCAACAATTAGCAATAGAAAAATCTGATAGTTTCATAGTCTCCCAAACACGCTTATTTGCTATGGGTTGACATGTTTCTAGGCAAAAGCCTTTATCCTCAGATTATGGTATTGGAGTAAAATGACCATTGTGAAGTTGTTGGCCTCTAACTAGCTTCACAACCAGTGACCACGAGGGCACACTTGCCAGAGCCATGCCCTTTGGCAGGGTCACTGATGGCTGTGCAGTTGCTCTGCTCTGACCATGTGCGTGCTGACTGGAAGCAGACACAACCAAGTAACAAGAAAGTAGGACAAGAGTCAAACATGGTCTTAGTCCTCTGCAGACTGGCAGTGACTTAGTGAGGTGAGAGAGTCCAGTGTGTACAGTCCCCAGGGCCTGGGTCATGGCCCCGTCTCCAGAGGCCAAGCCACCCTCTGTTCCCAGTGAGGAGTGAGCATGCATGGAGTTCTGGAAAGACTGCTGCCTTGTCTCTCAAAACTGCTGTTGTGTCTTTCTGACACAGGGTGGCCCCACTCACCCCAAGAATCTTCAGACCAGAGGCATTCCATAGATATCTCCGAGTAATCCTGATGTATTTCCTGGTGCCTTCTCTTCCCACCACTGATAAGGATCATTACCTCAGATTACAGAGATGTATGGGCTAGGGCTATTTCTTGAGAAGCTTTTGGCAGGCTGTCTTGACCGGTAAGCTCACCTTTGGCAAGAAAGGGACCAGGAAGTATTGCTAAGATCCCCAGAGCCCTACAGGTCTGTGGACGCCTTCAGGTGCCTAAGAGTGCGCCTCGTGCAAGAGCTGTGGCCTCTAAGTGAAGAAGAATTTCCCCAACACTGGAGCAACAGCCTCAAGGATCCTGCATCTCCTAGCAGGAGCTCAGCCAGCTGTGGCCTTCATGTCCACACCAGACTGAGGAGACACCTGGGGTCACCACGTCTTGTCTAAGGAGGAACCCACGCAGTCACAAGTGTTTCTTATGATGTGGTTTTGCTGAAGTTAGTTAAGAGCATTTTAAAAACCTTGATCAAATTGATAAATATAAAAAGGTTCCCATCACCCGCATCCAAATCTTATGAGCACACTTGCAAAGTGCTCTAAGCCATGTGGAGTCTGTCTTCCTGTTGATCACCGCTCTGCGGCTAGGGGGCTCAGTGCTAGGAGTCTTTAGAGCAAGGAGGAGGTGCGAAGAGGAAGGGAAGCTGCTTCTCGTCTGGTCCTCCTTAGCAACCCCAAGTATAAATTAACCCGCCTGTCTTAGTTACTTTTCACTCGTTGCTGAGACAAATACCCAACATTCAAACTGAAGGAAGGAAAGGTTTATTTAGCTCACAGTTCATGGAGGTTTCAGTCCATATTCGGCTGGCCCAAGGCTGAGTGGAGCAGGGCGGAGAGCATCCAGTTCATGGCGGCGGAACAGCAACAAAATGGTGGCAGAGGCAGCCAACCAAACAGGGCAGCAGAGAGCAACAGCAGAGAGCAACAGCTCGAGTCTGTCTTTCTGTCTCTCTTTATATTACATTCAGGCTCTCCGCCTTAGCCCCCACCTTAGGCTACACCCATAATCCCAGAAGCACTTCAACCCATAATCCCATCAGTACTAAAACCCATAATCCCAGGGATCATGGATCAAGTCTCAAACTCTAGAAGTCCCTGCCCAATGACTACATGAGGCTTTGGGGGGACAACTAGACATAAACCATAACACTGCCCATCAGTGAGCACCTGCCAGGGTCCCTGCTAAACATTGACCTGAATCATTATTTGATTCTCTCAGCCACAAAAGCTCCTGGCCTCTTTCACACCACTGCTGTCCTAAGATATGGCGACTTCACTCATAGAGAGGCGGTCAGAAATCACACAGCGAGAAACCTTGGACACTGTGTGAGACTTAGAAAGATCTTAGGCAATAAAACTCTCTGTTGTCTACTAATGTGCCTTATTCTTTAAACACACACATCTAAACATTATGTATTATGTTACTCTCTAAATGATTATAGTAGGTGAAAATACAGATTATATTGTACATAAAGAATTATATCAACTAGGGTTGCCACATACAAGAGACCCAAGGCGGCTTCTCTGTGGCTCCGACGTGTTTGGCCTCCCTTACTACCCTCTTGTGCACAGCGCGTGGGTGGTAAGGAAGCTCCGGACACCAGGAGTCATGGCTGGCGTCCTGAGCCGAGCTCCTTCTACATGTGCCGGAGCAGATTCCCTGGAGGTTTACTCCCAAACAGCCTTCCATCCGAGGCTCAGCCCAGCTTGAAGGACTTGGTGACTTCCCAAGACTTTGTCTCAAAGGAAAATATGAAAAAGGGTGTAGAATGCAGCTCAATATGAAAAGCCTGGCTTTGGTCCACTACTGAAAAAGCCTGCCTGCTATAAGCGTTCAAGGAAGGAAGGACTGTCCTGGATGGTGTTTTCTCCCTGGTGCAACCTGGCTACTTTAAAATAATGAGCAAGTCTTGCCGGGGACCCCAGTCTGCAACTATGCCTTTGCCCCGCTTGAAGGGTTAGAGCAACCCCGAGTTATTTCCCTCCTTGGAAGGTCAGGAGGCAACTCCGCAGGAAAATCTCGATGCACTGAAAGAATGTTTAGGAGACTGCGTTGCTTCCCTGCAGACCCGCACTTGCGAGGAAGCCCCGTAGAGCATCTTCCTGCTGCATGGGGACGGGAAGTGGAGTTAGGGTATGAAAGCGGCCCCCCAAACCAGCGGGGGCTGCTGTGGCTGAGGAAACAAATGGCAGGGACGGGTGGTGCCACCACGGACGGGACCAGCTCTGTTCAGTACGCTCTGGCGTTGGGCCACCATGGCTCACGCTCCTGCCCCCCCCAGGGCCAGCAATCAGCTGATACCCACGCATGCTCACTGCTGGAGACCAGGTTCCCGTCCCCTGTGCTCCCTCCTGTGGATGACCACACAAACGCTACCATAGTGGCAGCTGTGTTTATTCTGAAAGCGCCAGACCTTAGATAATGTTCTTCCTAAACCAGAGCATTCAGGCTGGCGGAGGTTCCTCATTTGAGAGTGGGGCCTTGCAACAAGGCTATTATCCTAACAAACGCTGGCCAGTGGCCCTGTTCATGGTGCCTGTAGAACCGCATGAACTCTTAATTAACCAGAGAATTTGCCACACTGAGTCTTTGTTTTAAAAATGATGGGTTTGCTGTTCTGAATGAGTCACATTTTCATGTGGGTTTTTCAAACAAGAAAAAGCAATCTTTTCTTTTGAAATACTTGTTAAGAAGCCCTCCCTCTAGGAGATTCGACAGTGCACTGAACACTGCTTTCCATCAGGGTCTTGAGGGCTGAGGGCAGCGGAAGAACAGAAGGGCACTTGCTGTGGGAATCCCACCTTCCAAGGACAGGAGCAGGTCCCCAAACACAGGCTCGTCTCGGAAAGGAGCTGCGCTTTGGAAGGAGTGTGACCAGTGGACTCTCAAAGGCGGGAAGGGGGCGCAGTTTTTAGAAAAATCCCAATGGAGGAAGGCCCAAACTTCCAAACGGTGCTGGGGATCCCAAGCCAGGGTCGGCTGTGACCTGGGAAGCAAAGGGCATTGCAGTCCCTGGAGGACCTCAGATGGACAGAGGAGTCCCCCAGGAGACACATGGGCAAAGCGAATGACCTGGAGAAGAGCAGGTGACAAAGGTACCTGGGGGCCAGCAGTGTGCCCTGTGGAGGCTCTTCTTGGGCTGGGCTGAGCACGCGCAGTCCTGCCGCCCCCTGTAGTAGAGGCGCTAAAGTTCACCTTGCTTTATCTCCCACAGAGAATGATCTAGATCCCTCCCCTTCCTGCAAGGAAACTTCAGGATCATTTCACCATGACATCAAGGCCCAGGGTCATGGGCGAGACCCTCTAACACCCACGTCCCAGGAAGTGACTCTTCCAGCTCCCTGTGAACAGTTCCAAGGCAGTTTTCCTGACCGACTGCTGCTTCCTGCAGGACTCGAACCTCACAGCGAGAGGGTCTGGGCAAGGCCAGCAGGCCGCCCCTCCCTGCTACATCTGCCTGGGTTTCAACAGGACCGCAGGTGGAAGGCTCCAAGCCGTCGTCGCCCTCACGCTGCACCGAGCAAAGGGAGGCAAGGCAACAGAAAGACGGGCCTGTGGGCACCGACCTTCCCCTGGTTCCCCTGGAACAGAGGGGGTGGGAAGCAGGAAAGATTTAGATGTCACAGAATAACAGGGACAACAGGGAAGCCATTGCCATGGAGGGTGTGTGTGTGTGTGTGTGTGTGTGAGCGCACGCATGTGTGCATGTGTGAATTTCATAAAAGGAGGACTCCAACCTATTTGTACTGGAAGAACATTATGGAGCAAGAACTTACAGTGTGAGTCCCACCCTGCTTTTGTTTTTGCAGTGCTAGGCATCAAACCTAGGCCTTGGACACCTGAGGCGAGCTCCGTCCCGAGCCGCGCCCTGGCCCCCAATACCATCTGTGCAAGCACACATTTACAAATGTGTGTGGCCTCATTTATTCTAGGAGTTTATCATGCAAAACAGGAACGACGCTTAGCTCCATGTGAAGTTACAGGTGACTTTGAGTTCCATTTCTAATATTTTCCAACACTTGAACTGCATGTAATTTTAATCACAAAGAAAAACACCTACAGGAGCCAAGACAAAGCTATCTTTGGGAAACAAGGGGCTCTTTACGTGTTTCAAATAGACCAGCTTAACGACCCCAATAAGAACAGAAGAAGCCAAATGTTCCTCTTCAGAGTCGGGCTGGAAAAGCAGTGCTTTCTTCTTGATGATTCCCCTGTGGTTTATTAAAGTAACCAAGGCTTGTTACAGAAAATTCCAACACAGTGCGTTTTATTATCTTTCACAGGGTGGTACGACATGGCATGTGGCTGCCCATCTGTCGGTAAGGGCACAGGGACCTGGGGGGTGCCTTCCCATCCCGCGCCTTGCTTGCTTGCAGTCCTTGTTGATGGGTAGACACGATGGCATGCGATGAATTATTAATAGAAGAAGCTGTGAGACCATAAATATTCAGGGGGATACATCTGGTTTCCCTGATGTTTTATGTAAGGCAGAATGCGTGCATTTTTCTTGAGTAGAACTGCTTGTCAACCCCAACTCTCTTGTTTGCCCAGACCCGAGTACTACAAGGAGAAAGAAGACTCCTCTGACACTTCACATAAACATCCAGCCGAGACACCCCAGCGTGGGAAGCCACGTGCTGAGCTTACCCGGGAGCAGATGAGGAGAACCAAGATGTCACCACGGCCCTCCAGGGGCTGGGAGGCTGCCTGTGGGGCCTGGGCAGGGAGGCTGGGCAGGAGCAGAATCTTCCCACACATTTGCACAGGTGAAATGTGACATTTAAGAAAGCCGTTTGAAGCCTTGCTCTAGGACAGAAGAGGAAGCCTTCCTAGGGCGCTCGCAGCTTGTGGAAAGCGAGCACGCGGCAGGCTCGGGGACCCACCAGGGCACTGATGGGATGACTTCCTGCCACAGTTTCCACCTGCTAGTGTTTAAATAGGCAGCAGCCCCCCTCAAGGCACACGTAGGAGGCTTGGTCCGCAGTGCAACGCATCCTGCTCCGGCGTGTTACAGGGCGCACCTCGTGAATGGGTCCACCCACCGTCGGTAGCTGAACGGGCTGACGGGAGACGGAGCACCTCGCCGGAGGAGGTGGATCACACGGAGCAAGGCTCCGGGGTGTGTCTGGTCCCTGCCCCCTCCGCGCTGCTTCTTTCCCTTCTCTCCACTTTCCGGCTGCCACACCGTGAGCTGCCTTTCTCCACCAGGCCTTCTACCAGGATGGCTCCGCCCCAGAGCGGGTGGACCGTGCACTGGACTCTCAGAGACCACGAGGCACAGCGCACCTTCCCTCCTGAAGTGCAGGGCCAGGCATTGTGTGCGAGCTGCCCCGGGCCGCCACCCCGGGAGCGCATGCGCATTCACGTTTCCGTTGGGTCCGCTCTGCCGCATCCCCCGGAGTTGCTCTGCATGCCACTTATACAGCAGGGCTCAGTGTCACATGGCTGCCCCCACGGGGCCCTTCAGGATGCGGCATTTCTTCCAGTTCTGTGAAGATGTGGTTGGTGTTTTGATCAGGATTGCACCGATGTTACGGATTGCTTTTGGTAGTGTGGACCTTTTTTTTTTCTTTTGAGGCAGGGTTTTGCTATGTCATTCAGTCTTGAACTCAATCTGTAACCCAGCCTGGCCTTGAACTCATGGCAATCCTCCTACCTCAGCCTCCCAAGGGCTGAGATTGCAGGCGCGTGCCACACCCAGCAGGCAGGATAAACATTTTGATAACCCCAAATCCTTTCTGTCCCTGCACACAGGATAGTTCTTCATTTCTGTGTGTTCTCTTCAGTTTCTTTCATTAAGGGGGAATATTTCTTAAGCCAGCCTTTTCCAGGAGAGCCCCAGGTTCAAGAAGTTCCAGTGGATCATGGTTAGTTGACTGCCAGTGTCCTGTAGCCAAGTAGGCCTGGAAGATGCTGAGCGAGGCGACCAATTTTTCTGAGTTTCTAGAAAGGTCTATAGCAACTCATCTTCAGAGTTGGAGACTCTAGGAAGACCCTAAAGGAGTCCCCAACTCTTCCAGGGGACAGTTGAAATGGCTAGAGAGGCTTTGGAGTGGTCAGAGTTGGGGTGGCTGGGAGGGGCTGTGGGGTGGGGTGACTTATTGGCATGAAGTGGACAAAAGCCGGGAATGGTGCTAAACACGAGAAGACTATCCCGCTCCAAGGTCAGTGAGGCAGAGCTGACAGACGCCGGCTCGGGCACTGCGCACAGGCCTGCGCTCAGGGCCTTTGAGGGGAATGCCCCCCCAGCCCTGTGGTCCTTCCTTCTCAGGTGTCATGAGGTGGGCACACCCTGTGCCACATGCCCCATCTTCATATACCCTGCCACCACAAGCCTGAAGTGGCAGAGCCAAGCACCCAGGCACGGAAGCCTCTGAAACTGCGTCTCGACAACCCCTCCTCCTTTTCTGTCTTGTCACAGCACTGCAAGGCAGTGGGGGCTACGTGTCACCTTGCCCCATATCTCCCATGTCCTTGAGGATGAGTTAGTGTCCTGAGGTGACAGGTGAGGCCAGGCTGCATCCCTGTCCACCTCTACAGGTGACATGGACATGCTGGGCTAGATGTGGACTCGAGCAGACCCCACACGGAGGATTCTTCTCACTCCCTGGGTCCTCGCAGGTGGGCAGTGCATCCTAGCCCCTCTGGACCTTTCTCAGTCGCTCTGGCTGGGACACAGTACCCAACATGCACAGCTTCTGGGGCAGAGGTCCATCTTGGCTCCTAGCTACAAAGCGTTGGCCCGTCCAGCGCTAGAGCCAAAGGAGGAGCAGTGTGGCAGAGGGGCCAGTGCAGAGGGAGGCTGCTTGCGTCACGGTGGCCGTGGAACAGGGGGAAGGCAGGGGCCAGGAGCCTTTTACTGTAGGGGAAGGAGCGACCACATGGGGAGCCAGGACTGGATCCAGGGGCGCTTGGTGCGGACACACAGCAGCCTGGGACAGCGTTCAGTGGACATAAGTGACTCTCTTTGGAAGGGAAGCAGAGGACTGTGGCGTATGAGAGGTGTATCTGTGGTGTTCACCGCTTCACCCGTCTTTTGTGTATGAATTTACTTGGTGACAGTGCTGGGAAGGGGCTGGGATGACAGCACCATCATTGGTGGCTTGGCCAGGAGAAAAGGGCACTGCACAGAGGCTCCTCTTGGCCCAGGACACCCAGAGCTGGTTGGAGCGGCCTCGATGGTGACCTGGGTCCAAGCCCTTGTGCCACCACAGAATGAGGGCTGGGCTTCCCCTGTCACATTAGTAAGCAGAAATAAAGCCAACTGTGGGCAACACTCCAGGGGCCTGGGGGGAACCCCAACACCTCTTCTGGCAATCATGGGCTTTGAGGTCACTGTGAACAGCAGATGAGCCCAAGCTAAGCTGCCATCCCTGGGGAACAGGGAGCTGGAGCCCGTGGAGTCCCCAGGCACATTTTTTTTTTTTTTGTCACCAAAATGCCTTCTGTAAGCACCAACACTAGAAACTCCTGTGTCCGGGTGTGTCCCCTTAGTGAGAGCTCAGTGTCCGCTTCTAGGCTTACTCTTTGCGGTTGATTTCTGAGTTGGTGTGAGGTGGGGGACCAGCTAGCATGTGTAGATCCATTATCCCCACAGCTTGGGAGTGGGTTTTATACGGCTTTAGGGGACCCCTGAGTGCCCCCAGGATCAAGTTGTTCTGAGAACAAGCTGGGACCCTCACTCTCAGCTCACTGTGGCAGGATGTGAGCTCTTCCACCACATGTGCCACGCGATACTAGCCACGACAAAGTCCCCACTAGCCAGAGCCAGCGCTGCTTCCAGAGCCTCAAGCCTCTGTAACTAAGTAAACCTCTATCTTTATAATGCTAGCCTACCCCAGGCATTTCATTATAGCATCACAAAGGGGACCGATATGCCAATTCCCCATGCTGCGATGGCTAATACCTGGAAGGTGCCTGGTGACAAACAAACACCCAATAGATTCATTCATCCGTGTGCTGCCAGCTGGGGAGGAGGCCATGCAGCTGGGACAAGAGATCAGACAGAGCGGACATTGCAGCAAAAGTGGACATTGAGCCTGCAGGGGTGGCAAAGGAAATGTTCCAGCAGCAGCCGCCCTTGCTTCTGATCACCCTAGGGACCTCGACTGGTGGAGCAGCGGCATGGCGCCTGCGTGCAGCTGGAGGCTGCTGCTCTAACCGCCCCTCTTGGTTTTCAGCTTCCGGGAGGCAGTACAGACTCCACCTCGTTCACTGCTTAGGCCAGACTCGCCCGAGGACAGCTCGCCAACCACCTCGCGTGCTCCCTGGGGGCTTCCGCTACAGGCCACAGTGTCCTTCTTCTGTTTGCTGTCTACTTCCTCTCTGGGGTCACTTGCTCTGTGAAACCAGTCTATTTCTGCTTTCCCCTCAGAGTAAGAGACGTCGTGCTGCAGGAAGGCGGATGACAGGATCCCTTATCCCTCTGGTCACGCAGGACGCCGTGACATTTCAGGGAGCTGCTGCTCAGTCCTGAGGGAGCAATTAAAATTCGAGAGGGCATCTTCCTGGGGCCGAGCACCCCACTTTCCTAGAGAAGGTGCCGCTGCCTCCTTGGGGAAAGGCCCAGGACGGAAGTGCCTGCCGTGGGGTCCGTAAGGAGGTCTGGCGTGTGTGCAGTGCAGCGGCCCTGCCTGAGAATTCTGGATACCTCAGAGGTGGAGTCCAGGGATGAGGTAGAAAAGGCGTAACAGGGAGACCCAACACCTGCATGCTGGCCTTGACCTTGCTGCCACAGGGTTCTCTGGCCACAAGGTCTGTGATAAAGCTGGCTGGGCGGCGCCGCTGGAGCTAACAGCTCCGAGAGCCAGAGGGCACAGGAGTGCGTGGTGTCGCAGGGAGGAGAGACACTGCTGCTGCTGCCACAGGAGCTCGGGAGCCCGTGCTCCCCAGAGCTGTGCTGTGCAGCTTTCCCAAGCTTGCCTAGAGATGCCCATGAAGAGACTGAACAGCGCAGGGATCCAGGGCTTCCGATCAGCTGCACAGATTTCCTCCTGAGCCGCACGGGCCCCTGCAATACAGAGGAGGAGGTGCTGGTTCTGCACCTGCCCTTGATGACCCGGTCCTGGACGCGTCCCTTCCCTCCCCATGGCCCTGACTCTCCTGTGTTCGGTGCAGGAGAAGCGTGGTCTTGGTGGCTTCCGCAGTCCCGCCTAGTGTATGGCGCTGTCCTCGGAGATGACAGGAGCTCTTCAGAAGCTCCCACTCCCCCAGGATGTATGCCTGTGGCACCCCGGGCACCCGACTTCCCTGGGCACCTGACACGCCACGCCGTAGCACTTGCTGGTTCCCTCAGACACCTAAGGAAAGCGACCAAGCCTTCTCCTTCGGGCGAAGGAGCCTCGCGGAAGGCTGGAGAGCTGGAAACTCGGTCTGGGTTCTGCTCCGTCCCTCCAGGGCCACAGGCACCTCCAGCCCACCTGGGGGCTGAGGATCCACCAGCCCGTGTATCCTGAGAGGTCAGGGCTGGCACCATCTCAGGCTTTCTCCTGGGGCTCTGTCATTCCCCCACTCCTCCTATGACCCAGGGTCCCTCCCGTTCCCAGAAGTGGGGGCAGGGAGCACATAAGGACAGAAAACTGGGCTGCTGCCCGCATTCCCTTCACTTCTGCTTATTAACTAACACGTGTTTGTTGCACGTGGCAGAATTTAGTGTGCGATTTCTGTCTTTCTTACAGAAGAGTGGGGCTTGGGGAATGGCTGGCCGTCACCCGCATCGAGCATCCTGAGCGCACCCCTGACCCACGGGATGCCTGAGCCATGGCTTATAGCTAGCTGTCCTCTTAAGGCCTCTGCAATCCTAGGCAGAGCTTCTGGAAGGAGATAGGCCCATGGGAGCAGTATATGGGACTTGCGACTAAGAGGGGAATTCCGGTGGGAGGAGATGGGTGGCTGAGGTGTGACCTGAAAGGCTCTGCCTCTCTCCCCAGGTCCTCCTGGGATCACTCTGCTTCCTGTCCCCATGCCATGAGCCCTCTGCTATGCCCTCCACCTAATAGTCCCCCTCCATCTACGGACTGAAGCCTCTACAAACGCAGAGCTAAACAAAGCTCTCCTCCTTTAACTTGTGGGTGTCAGCTGTTGCATCCCAGCAATGCTGTCACCTTGGTCTGGAGCCTGTGAACTCAGGCAGTCTCCTGTGTTGGCCTCCTGGCTAGGAGCCCCGTGCACATCACCACACCAGCTTTATGTTTCTTAATACCATGAAGATAGATAGATTTTGCATAGACTTTGGGTACTATTTATGAAAACTTAGAGTTACCGATCATTTTTTATTAACCAGTAAACTATGCATGTATGTATGTATGTATGTAAGTATGTATATATGTATGTATGTATGTATGTATGTATGTATTTTTGTGCTGGGGATTGAGCTCGGGGCCTTGCCCTGGCCAGGCCAGCACTTATATTGCTGATCTATCTCCCCAGCCCAATTTTGAAATTGCCAGTTAATTAAGCACCAACATTAATGTTTAACTCCATGACACATTAAATATACAAACCATATTTTAAGCTAGTGGGGTTTTTTATGGATTTAGTACAAAATCTACAGTTTCACTACACAGGTCAGACTCGCAGTGCTCCTCCTGGTTTCAGCCTCCCAGGTGCTGGGATGGCAGGAGCGCGCCACCATGCCCAGGCTCAGTCACCTTCTCAGGAAGCTCCTGGAAGCAGGGCCAGCACAGCATACCAGGATTGAACCCCGGCCACTGCGCTTTACAGTGAGCCATATTTTAAAATACTTGAAATAACTAAAAGACCTATGCTTTTAGCACGCATAACCAGAATTATTCCTTTTTTTTTTTTTTTTTTTCCAGGACCAGGGTTTGAACTCACGACCTTGCACTTGCCAGGCAAGCACTTGTGCCACAGAGCTATCTCCCCAGCCCCCACAGAATTATTCCTTACCGGGGAAAGTGCAATCAGAAAGGCCTGGTTAGTATGTGCCCCTGTCCTCCCGCGCCCCCTCCAGCAGGGGCCCTGGGGGAGTGCAGGGCGGGGAAAGGCCTCACCCAGACCAGCCGCCACCTCTCTGCTAGGGAAGAAGGAGGTAATCCTGGGGGGATTACGTGGCCAGGGCCAGGCGGTCTCAGTCTTGGGTGCCAGCAGTTTAAGGGGCTGCCTGGCTGACAGTCATTCAGCCCCCAGGCTTGGGGCCCAGGGGAGGTACAGGTCCCCTGCAGGAGGAAGGGTCCGTGGTCCACTCAGGGAAGCATAGTGGCCGTGGCACAGGGCTGCAGGTACCTCCCCAACACACAGAGCCGGGGTCCTCACTCCGGCATCCCCTCCACTGCCCTGTGACTCCTGACACCACACATGGGGAGCCCCTTCCTGAGAAGAAAATGAATCTGCACAGAAGTGGGCGGCACCATCTGGCCAGAGCTGCAGGAGCCAACAGATGGGAAATGAGAAATAGGCCCGGACCCCAGGGAGCCGGGGAAGGTGGCCCTCCCTGGCCAGGCCTTCAGATTTCGGTCAGCTGGTCTGAGACAGCGGGGTCACAGCCCCGCCTCTGTGCCTCCTCCTTTGGTGGCCTTGAGCGGGAGATTTCACCTTGCGAAGACACCTCATCACCTGTCAACTACTAACAGAACCACTTTCTTCTCCTAAGATGGCAAGGGCTCAGAGTCACACAGGAAGCAGGTAGTGCCATGGCCAGTTCCATTCCAGACAGGCCAGCCCACTGTTGACCCCAGTGCGGGGAGGGCTCTCAGTTGGGCCCCGGAGCCTTTCCTGGTTATGAGGCTCAGCTAGCAGAAGCCGGGGGTGGCCCAAGGCCTGAGACCCTGGGTTTGTGAGGCTATATTCCCACAGATCAGGGGTTCTCAAACTGTGGGTTGTGACCCCAGCGGGGGTCAAATGCACAAAACACAGGGGTCACCTAAAGCCACCAGAAAATGTTATTTATTTGGAATTGTTGTTATATTTAAACTCATGCTATGCCATGGTGAAATGTTATTTATTGGAATTAGTAATAAATATTTCTCAACATATAATTAAATATTGTTTTTCTAATTAATCATTATGTTTAAATTATGTTTGATTTGTAGCAATGAGAATACATAATGCATATCAAGTATTTACATTCCGAATCATAACTGTAGCAAAATTAGTTTTTTGTTTTTTTTTTTTGTGGGACCAGGGTTCGAACTCACGACCTTGCACTTGCCCAGCAGGCACTTGTGCCTCAGAGCTGTCTCCCCAGCCCTGAAAATTACAGTTTTGAAGTAGTGACCAAAATTATTTTTTGGTTTGGGGTCACCGCAACATGAGGAACTGTATTGCAGGGTCACGGCATTAGAAAGGTTGAGAACCACTGCCATAGGAACACTATGCTATAAGTTGGAAAGACCGGAAGCCAGAAATGAATTTTGTAAGCCGGACACAGAAAGTGGCTTCTCTTACAGGCGAGACAACATATAATTTAATTAAAGAATAAAATAAAGGAGCAATTGTAGGAAACAGGGACAGAGACCTTGTAGGGGTGGGGGAGGGGGGAGAGGGTGTGTATACATCTGTTCATTGAGCAAAACTGATATGTATCCCAAACACATACTAGTGAAAATGTATCTCCTGCACCCACTGGCACCTGGCCTGGTGTGTGCAAGGGCATGTGCACTAGCCCGCAGTTGGGCAAAGTCAGCTGCCTAGTTTGCAACGTACAGCGGCCATCTACCAAGTGCCGCCCTGCCGTGGAGGCACGGAGGCTGGGTGAGCATACTGATACGCCTGCAGCTGGCAGGAAACCACAGTCCAGCCATTGGACATAAGGCTGGGACCATCTGCCCATGGGAAATCAACCATCGGACATAAGATCGGGACCATCTGCCCATGGGAAATCCAGCCATTCCCAAAGCCTGGCCCTACCCCTGTGCATGGGAATGCCAGGCAAGGCGCCCACCGGCTTCTTCTGTGCCTGTGATGAATGCCCCACCAACCCCAGAGCCAGCATGGTGTGAAGCCGCAGGCCCTTGCCTTGGCATCCGCTGAGGAGCTGAGCTAGGAAGAGTCCACATGCGGAGGTGGGTGTGATACGCACTCGTGCCACCGAATATGAAAGTCTCCTTATTAGGGGAAGCTGTCCTCTGCCCTCGCCCCGACTATTTATTAGGCTTTCACATTACAGAATGGAACTGGAGCCCTGAAGTCTTCTGCCTTCCACCTTAAAAACTCCATGGGACTTAGGGTGCCCCGCAGCAGGAAGACAAGGGGCCTGGCTTTCCCTCTGGTCTCGCAGCACCACCAACACACATCTGATGCCAGGCGAGCACGCCCCTACCCGAGCCCTGCAAGCAGCCCATCCTGCAGCAGCTGGCACTGGCTGGACATCCTCTAATCCAGAGCAGCCTGACACTGTCCTAGTCACAAAATGCCTGTCACCCACAACTGAAGGGAGGAGAGTTTTAGTTTGCCTCACAGTTTTGGTGGATTCCGTGCACGACTGGTTGACTCCAAAACAGACCTGGCATGGAGGAAGGCATGGCAGAGGAGACTGCCCACCTTGTGTCAGCCAAAAAGCAGGGGGGTGCCCGAGGCAGGGCATACCTTCTGTGTGTATGCCTAGTGGCTGGCATCTGCTGACCAGGATCTACTTCAGAACACAGGAGACCATGGGGACACACTTTATTTTATTTATTTTTTTAAAGAACTTTTTTTTTTCTTGTTTCAGAACTTTTGTTTGTTTATTTATTTATTTTTATGGCCAGCTCAGCCTGCCCTGAGGGCAGGGCTGGCACAGCATGTGGTGCCGGGGATCAAACCGCGGTCCTTGCAGCCACCCAAGCTTTCCTAAGCAGGTGCTTTAGACCACTGAGCCATCCTGCCGGGCCTGGGAACACACTTTAGACTGAAGCCATAACATGAGGGCCCTGATCCCCAGTAGACCTGTGTCTACTTCTTTATACAGAATGCATTTCATCCATCTCTGTCGTCAAATTACTCACACTTTCAGATACTACTAAAAAGCCCAAGTCCAAAATCTCTTCAGACTCAAGGCAAACTCTCAGCCGTGAGCCCCTGTGAAAATCGGCAAGACAGTTGAGTACTTCCAATATGAATGGCACAGGGGAGCGATTCCCTTCCCAAGTGAAGGAGCAGGGACTAGAAAGGGATCAGGCCAAAGCAAGCTGGAAGCAGCAGGGTGAGCATGAAGTCTTGTGGCTCCGAGTGCAGCGCCCGGGTGTGGCCGGCTACAGACCTTGAAGGGCGTGGGGAGCTGTGGCCTTCTAGCCTCTCTGCTTGCAGCCCTCGTGGGGTCTCTCTTGGGCGGGCTGCACTGACTGCCTGTGGCCTTCCTTGGCAGACGCTCCACATTCCTGGCTCCTCTCACTTCCTGAGGCGTCCGCTGCACCTGTACTTCCCTCTCATGGCTTCACGTGTCACGCTCCCCAGTCACATTGTGTGGCCTCCGAGGCCTTCCACTGGAATGTGGGTGGAAGCTCCCATGAGCCCCCAGTTCTTACATTTAAAAAGACAACAAATGGGACGGGCAACATGGCTCAGCGGTCTAAAGCTCCTGCTTAGGAAAGCTTAGGCAACGGCAGGGACCACAGATCAATCCCAGGTATCACATGTTGCATCAGCCCCACCCCCAGGGCATGCTGAGCCGGCCTTAAAAATAAAAAGACAACAAACTGAACTAAATTCAGATCAGATAGTTCTAGGTATAGAAAGATAAGCTAAGATAGCACAAAGCAAGGCCCAGAGTGAGAGAGGTCGGTGTGACACAAAAAGGACTGATATCAAGTGTATAGATGATTAGTGGAGGAGCATAATCAGTGGAAGATGTTGGTGTAGCTTTGCAAGGGGACAGATCAGGCGGCCTGCAGGATCAGAGGCCGGTGAGTCCACAGTGGCCGTCCCTGCGCCAGAGCACCCAGCAGCAGCTTGGCCCAGGCAGACCATAAAGGGGCTGGGATGAGGCCCAGTGCAAGGTCCAAGGCCAAGGCCTGAAGGCTCACTGTGACTTAACTGCTCTGGACACTGGAAGGACAAATCCCCGCAGGACGCAGGAGCTCTTCACAAGCAGGCGCACTCCCTTCTTCTTTCCCTTCTCATCCAGCTCAGGCTGCAAGTCTATTGGTGGGTGCTGCCCGCATTCATGGCAGGTCTCGCCACTCAGTTTGCTGGCCTACCTGTCAATCATCCAGCCGCTGGGCACTGTGCTCCATCTAGTGACTCTACCAGGTCTCACTACGTAGATTGGAGCTGTAGTGATCCACTTGTGTGCAGCCTCCCAGAGCTGGGATTACAGGCGCACTCCACCACACCCAGTCTCACCTCAGGGATGACACCTGCATGGCACTCCAGGGTCGAACCTTGGCTGCTGCGTCTGCCTCAGCAGGTGCTTTAGTCACCCAGTGATTCTTAGTATAGTGAAGCTGACAAATTGCAACAGTCACCTGTGTGTATTTAGCATGCATTCACATTTAATTTATGTTTATGTATGTATGAATCGAATTCATCTAAGGGTGTCTATTAATATATATATATATATATATATATATATATATTTTAAATATGCATATGTACTTAACAATCTGTAAATAAAGAAATGACAGGCAAACGACAGTAAACAACAGAAACAAAATGTTTACCAAGGGCTACACTCCACGGGCCCATACACCTAGGAAGCAGCATTCCACTTCAGGAGCCAAAAGGCAGACAAAATTAGCAACTGCCGTGAGATCGGATTGCAGACCAGCAGACCGATGAGGTGAAAAGCAGGCAAAAGAAGGGTGAGCAAAGACGTGAGGAATTGGGACATTCGCACCCCGCTGGGGCTGTAAGGCGGCACGACCACATGGCTACTGAAGCATTCACGTGCACTCTTCCCAGGCAGGAGACCTCCCTGGTATGCGCCGACACAGACAGAGGAGGGTGTGTGCAGAGCACACATCTCACAGGGCCCCAGCAGCAGCACCTGTGGCCACCACCTCTGGGGCAGACAGATGAGTCTGTTTCCCTGGGCACACTGTAGGCCAGCGTGCGGCCACACAGACAGATGACAGCCAGTACACACGTCAGCATTAAGCTAGGCTGCAAGGAGGCAGGACGAGGGCTGTCCCAGCCAGAGGAGGTGACCAGAAGGGCCTCTGTGGCCTCCTAGAGGCCGGCGATGTCCGCTTCTCAGGCTGGGCCTGCTGGTAACCGTGTGGAGTGCTCTCAGCTCTGAGCTCAGGGCAAGCATGTTTCTCTGTCCACATACTACAGGGCAATTAAATTTAGTAAACTCTGCTCACTCAGACATCCACTTGCTCAAAATTCCCACTTTTCACAATTAGTATGAATTGGAGGACGTGAGGACCCTGGGGCACGACGCACACAGAAGCAGGAAACAGTAGAGAGCAGGGTGCTCTGTGAATGCGCAAAACCGTGCAGGACCCGGGCAGAGAGGGGAGACGGGCTACGGCCCAAGCTGGGTCTCGATCCAGTAAGCGTCGGCAATTAGGGCTGGAAATGTCTCACGCTTGCTATGTTCTGCATTTGGGCCATGAAATTTCTATTCCAGGACGCAGGATGGGAAGTAGATTGGAATTATTTTTAGGAATTATTTTAGCGCTAACCTCACACAGAACAAAATGTCAAGGGTAAGGATTCCTGCGAGCACAAAGTTAGAAATCAATTCGTAACTCATTCCTTGTGTCGTAGCAGGGTCGCCCCAAGACAGCCATGAGCACACTTTCTAATTTCCTGTTCAAACTCTTGTCTTCTCCTGGAGAAAAATAACTCCATCTAGGAGAAGAAAAATCTCTCCCTAAGAATAAATTGAGAAATTAAAGTGTAAGTAATGTCATGAATCTAAATGGGTTCTTCTGGAGTAAGGGAAAATTGGGTTGCTTGAAACGAGGCAGGGTCTAAGGGGGACGTTCCGGCAGGTGGGAGGAATCCCAGACCGCCTTTAGGACCATCGAGGCAGGGAAGGACTTCTGTCACAAAACTTCCAAGTCAAAAGCTGACAGGCTTGTGGATTCACACGTCTGTGCACATGCACACGCATACACACGTGCACACGCATGCTCACACACACAATGCATTTGACTGCACCAACACAAGGTTTTCTGTTTGGTGGAGACTGTCAATAGTCAGGTTGTAGAAGACGGAGAAATGGAGGAAGACACCATCGCACTGCAGCTGGAAACGAAAGAAGCCCTGTAAGCCAGTGAGAAAAAGGCGGTAGGCTCAGGAGAAGAAAATTTACAGAGCAGAGAGCTCACGAGCTGAATAAAGCAAGGCACAGCAGCCGGGGACTGAGGAACGCCCACGCTCGCTCCGGTTCTGAAGTCAATGCGCACCAGTTGGTCGCAATGCTGGAAGTCTGGGACGCTGGGACGCCTAGAGCTTAGAGCTGGTGGCCAGGGGAGGCCCTGTGGAGCTGGTGGGCTCCAGCTTCCAGCCTTCACCCGGCCTGCCTGGCCCACACACTCGGTAGCTGCAGGGACCTCCTGAGGGTCCACCCTGCGCGCACCTCTCCTCTGTGCGGGAGGACTCTACTGCCGTAATCCAATTCCCCTGCGGCGCAGCCCCTCCCGCACGCCTGTTGGCCGTCCAGGGTTCTCGGTGGGAAATGGTTCTGGCCGGCGGAATGTGAGGAACAGGGTGACACAGAGGTCTTTAGGGAGCGGGTGTCTTTTGTCTTCCCCTTCCACAGCCCAGAAACTCAATTGTTATTTCAGGATGTCCTCAGGTCCGAAACGCGACCCTGCACTGCCAGACACGGCCGCCTGGGGGCACTCACACCCGGCAACGTCCGCATGACTGGGAGACCCCAGCGCATATTTTTACTTCTGGTGTATTTAAACGGTGTCTGTTATTTTTTCTTTAAAAGTGCCTTCTTTGTTCCGGAGCATCTGTGCTGAGCACGTGATTGAGGGGTACTGCGTCAGTAAAACACACTTTTTGAAGATTTGGTATCCAGAAACTAAAAGGTCACTACAGGCCCCAAGAGTGGTCACGAGCAGGAAAGACAGCGTTCAGTGCCATGGCAGGGCTCAAGCAATATTAGTTAGCCTTATCTGCTGCTGTGTCTAATGCAGCAAGCGAGGTGCTGTGGTGTGCACCCTCAGGGTGGCCGGCGCGAACCCCAGGGGGGCCCTGAGCTTCCCTTTCCCCATGTCCCTGGGCTCCGGTCCCAGGGATTAAATCCTTCACTGGTGGTGGAGCAGGGACGCAGTCGTGAAGGTTACCTGGGAGAGCAGGTGGACACCTGCCAGGGAGGGGCAGGGTGTGTGCTCCAGACTGGGGGCTTCCTATGGGCATCTCCCATGAGGCTCCCAGCCAGGCCTGACAAGTAGGGGCTGGAAATATGGGGTGACACTGGGCCCATGGGCCAAACCCCCCAGGGGCCCTGTCCACCACCTGCTGCCCCCTGTCTCAGGCCTCAGCTCCCTTCCAGCACATGGGAGGCAGGCACTCAGGAGCCCCAAGGCTGGCGCCTCCCAAATTCAAGGGCCCAAGTGCACTGTTCTAGGCACCCAAGCAGGCCCCCAAGGAAAAAGAGAGACCACTGTTTATCAAGTAACTGTGTCAAGTCACCAGGTACAAAGTAATTGTATTTTTCAAAATACCAAGAATAAAGAAACTGCTGCACCATCTCACAGACCTCATCGACCTGTGGTTTGCAGAGCTCTGTGGCCTGCCTTTCCCAGTCTTGGATAGCTTTTCACCACCAGGCTCTGGGCCTGTAAACCCAACTCTCTGGGCAGTGGTGGCAGCGGCGGAGGCAAGAGGATCCCAAGTTGGAGCTCAGCCTGGGCAACTTAGTAACCTGGAGAGACAGTGTTTTAAAATAGCAAGTAGAGGGGCCATCAAGATGGCTCAGTGGTCTAAAGCCTCTGCTTAGGCAAGCTTAGGCAACTGCAGGGACCATGGTTCAATCCCCAGCACCATATGTGGTGTCAGCCCCACCACCAGGGCAGGCTGAGCTGGCGATAATATATTTTAAAAAAAAAAAATTTTTTAAGACGGGTGTGGTGGTACACACCTGTAATCCTAGCACTTGGGAGGCCAAGGTAGGAGGATTAGTATGAGTTTGAGACCAGCCTGGGCTACAAAAGTGAGCTCAAGGCCAGCTGCTGCCTGGGAAACTGCAAAGGCCTGAGAAGCAGCCCTGCCATGGCCAGAGCGCCGGACAGACTTTCTGAGCGTGCTGCTGGCCATAGGCTTCAAATGTGTCACCTCTAACCTCGCCTGGAAATTAGCCCTGTGATCCCAGCATTCTAGGAGGCTGAGGCAGGAGATCACAAGTTCAAGCTCATGCTAGGGAGCTTGGCCACTTGGAAAAGCCCTGTCTCTAGAAAGACCTTTCTCAAGATAAGAAGAGCAGAGCTTTGGCTCATTGTGGGGAAAAGTAATCTCCCTGACTCTTTGCCACAGCCTCTGGAAGCAGGAAGCCTCAGAACTCTCACAGAGGAGCAGCTTGGATCCAGACACAGACAGAAAGGGAAGCATAAGTCCGCAAACCTTGCCCAGACAGCCACAGGGCTGTGTGCGCATGCGGGAAGGAGCATCAGGAGCATGGCTCTCTCTGTGGCCAGCTTTAATTGAGGCATCACCATAGCAACCTCATCACCATGGCAACCAGAAACCGGTCTAATCAGTCATCTTTATGGTACAACCGAGCGGAAAGGGACTAGAGGTCACTGGGTACCCGCGTACTTCACACTGAAGCGGGAGTCCGCAGAGGCATCCCCAGGCCCACCGCAGCTCCCGGTGATCAGCAGCGCTGACAGCGATGCTAAAATCACTGTCACTACAGGCGTTCAGCACTCAGGAAGGGCTGGCAGGCAGCTTGTATTCAACCCCAGTGGGGCAGCACCCTCTTATCCTGTGCTATGGACCAGGAAAGCAGCTGGTTCAGACGCTGGCCTGAGGCGGCCAGCCTGAGCCAGGCCTGGGGGGCAGCCAGGACCCTGAGGCCCTGCAGGGACAGGCAGTCCTCACCACAGCCCAGAAGCAGGTCCCACTGAGTCCTGTGTGGCCTGCTTTCCTGGGCTTCATGCTGTCCTTTATCACCTCCTCCTGGACAGCCAGGCTGTGCTCCTAACCAGCTCCTAGAATTCTGCCTCCTATGTGCAGGGTTCATCCAGGACATGATGCTGGCCTGCAACTACCATGGCTGCTGCTAATTTCCTCCTCCCACGAGTGTGTGCACACGCACACACAGACACACCACACACATGCCTACCTCGTGGCCACAGCCCTACCTTCCCTGTGGGCTGGCCCATGTGTGCACACAGCCACGTGAAGCGGTGGCCCTGCCCCGGGTGACCAGTGTCTCCCTCTTCCTCAGAGACTGGGACAGGACAGCCTGGGGACAGGGTCCCCTGCAGAGCTGGGAGGAGCTCTCAGCGACCAGGACCACCCCCCTCATTGCCCGCCGGGACAGTTCCCCAACTCCAGCACCTTTGGGCCACCATCACTACTCCTCACCTCCATTCCCAGCGGTGTCACCTGGTTCCTGCCCTGGCCACAGGTGTGATGACACCCCAATGGCTGTACCTGTGTCCCCCACAGTCCCCTGGGGCCCTCTCTGGCTGCGGGACCTTGGGGTTCTGGTCACATTGCTGAGAAGGGAAAGATGAATGGAACACACTGAAGAACTTCCTTTAAGCCCCCAGTTGCATACAGAATGCACCTTTCCCTCCTCTTACCAACCGGCTAATTATTTCCTTGATTCACTCAGGAACGTGACTGCAGGCCATGTAGTGTCAAGCAGCGGTAGATTTGCATCTCCGTCACCAACCGCCCATCCTTCCTCTCCCGGGAGACCCTTTCTCCCTTTCCTGTCTGAGTTCCCGCAGCAGCCTGCGTGGGACGTGGGACGCAGAGAGAGGGGCTCGGGGACTCCCCGCAACCCGGGGAGCAGGAGAGAGCCTGCGTGAGAGGGAGCAGAGCTGGGCGCAGCCCGGAGCTGGACAGCCGGAGGCCCGGAGGCCGCAGATGCTGGTCCACAGAGGTCTGTTCCGTAGGCTCCGCCCTCCCTGGCAGGGCGTGACTTCGAGGAGGGCCTCACCGCGCTGAGGACGGCTGTGGCTGCTGCGAGGATAGGTGGGTGCAGGGGAGTGGCCAGCAAGGGAAGCGCCCGGGCTCCGCCCAGCCCCTGCCTCCTTGGCTTTGGGCTGCAGCCTGCGGACCCACGGTGAGCAAGAATCTCTGGAAGCTGGAGCGTCAAGGTCCAGTGACCTGTGGAAGGACCTCCTTGCTGCGAGAGAACCTGTGCGAATGTAGGCAGAGACGAGCCGAGCCCCGGCCTGCGGCTGGAACTCACACAGCCCACCCCATGCACGAGGGCAGCGCTCCATGGCCTGGTCACCCCCTAAATGTCCCATCCTCTACTGCTGTGCTGGCGCCATTTCTAACGTGTGGATCTGGGGGGGCGTGCTCAGGCCACAGCAGCGCTCCCAGAATTCACCAGGGTGGGCTGCCTTCCATCACCGAGGCGGCCCCGCCCACCCCTGGAGTCTCCTACGCAGACCAGGCAGCCTACACTTCAGACTCATCGAAGACCTCCCATAGAACCCTGTACCCAGAAAGTTATAGAACCCTGCAAATCACCAGGCCCATCCACAGGAGGAGTCTGGACCTTCTGGGCAGAGCGAGCCCTGCGCGCCCCCGAGGTGCACACACTCTGGGGAGCGTGGGCAGTGGCGCCCATGGGTCCTAACCTGCAGCCCGTTCGCGCCTGGCCAGGCCACGAACTGCAGCGAAAGGGCCGGACAGCTCCCCAAGCCCTGTCCTCACCCATTCGATGGGGGCTGGGAGCGACGCGGGGCTGCCGGGCTGCAGCCCCTGTTGATACCAAACAACGTCCTTCCTTTCTCAATTCACGGGGACAAGAGACTTGGTGGGTAGAATCATCCGCTTTTGCGGTTTCTTTGCCCTGGTTGCCTTTCCTTAAGCCTCTTCTGCGCCTGTGCGTCTCCCATCTAGGCAGTGGGCGTTGCCTTCCTGCAGTGCAGGCCATCCCTGCAGGGAGCGCTGCCTTGCTGAGCAGCAAGAGGACTGACCTCCCAGTGCCAGCCGGAGCCTGAGCCAGCCCTGCGCACTGAGGCCCTGCACACACGAAGCTGCTGTCACAACCCAGGACAGATAGATGAACAGACATCTGCGCACCTGGTGCAGCTAGTGGGAGACGTGGGAGTCTGGCTGTTCTGTCCCTTGAGGTAGCTATTGATTAGCGGTTGAAGCCCTGTCAATATTTACCTCTGCCTCAGGAGAGCCAGCGGCCCCCTCAGCTGATGGTCACGTCCGCTCAGCTTCTCACTGTTGACCTTGGGGAGCCTGGCAGCAGGTGGGGCGGGGTGAGGGAGGGAGAGGTCTACAGAGCAGCACTCCTCCTCCAGACCTTGCAGTCCCTGGCCACCGTGAGTGCCTTTCCTGCCGACCCCGGGAGGCTCCTTCAGGTATTGGGAAGCGTAGCGGGCCAGGTACCTGAGGTTTACAAGAGGCAAGGCCTGGAAAGGGAGCCCCGCTTTCCATGTGGGCGGATGGCAGGCCTTGCACTGACCCTACGTGGACATACTTATTATATACATGGGCATGCACTGCACAGTGACATCTTGGTTAGTGACAGAGATCACGTGTGTGACAATGTTCTCATCAGACTGAGATGGTGCTGAAGGTCTCCTGTCCCGGGTGACATCATAGCTGGTGTGTGGCAAACTCCAGGAGCGGGTCCGTGCTCCCAGCAATGTCCCTTATTGCTTGGAAGCAAATTAGGGGCAAAGTGGTGACGGTCATCCGGTACCAAAACTGGGACCAAAGACGTGAGCCCTGGTCCCTGCGGGGGGAAGGGGAGGGCTGGGCTGAGGAGCAGGAAGGCTGGGGCAGCGCCCCCCTCGGTGGCTGCAGAGCGCTGTGCCCAGAGGACCTGGAACTCCTGAGAACCAGTGTCTTTAATGGGTGTGATCAAAACCCAGCGACGGAGGTGCTGAGCGCCAACTGTCCAGTGGAAAAGCAGGCTTGTGGAAATGTTACTGGGCATCTCTATTTTCCTTTATTTAGTTTAATGTATTTGATACAGGGTCTCACTACGCAGCTCAGGCTCATAGTGATCCTCCTGTCTTGGCCTCCCCAACACTGCGATTACAGGGGGGTGCCACCGTGCCCAGTCTTGGTGGGCGGCTCATCACTCTGGGGGCAGGGCCAGCACAGCTGGAATTACAGTCCCTGCCGTCTAAGCTGGCACTCAGTCCACTGAGCTACCTCTCTGGCCCTCGTGCACCTTTATTGACTTTATTCACTGAATCTGGCGCTATGTGACTTCTGGCTCTTCCCCAAAGTCAAAATGAACATGAGAGGGAGACGTCTTGAGTCCATTCAGGACATCGAGGCAGCCATAGCAGTGCCACTGAAAGACCCTCAGGAAAGAGGATTTGCAGAACTGCTTCAGAAAGTGGCAACAAGGGTGGGACAAACCCCCAGCAGGTTTGAAGTGGGGGGGAAGGTTTTCAGGGGGATTCCTGGCAATGTGTCTTTTCCAGCAGTACATTTTAAAAATGTAAACCCTGTTTTTCAGTTGTACCTCTTCAGACATCTCCTTAAGATCCTGGTGCTTCTGCCCCCTGAGGACCCAACACACCAAGCAGCAGCTCACAGTCCAAAGCTCTTGACCCCAACGTTTGGCCATAGAGGAGGCTTCCAGGTGTGAGCCTGCATCTCAGCATCCCAGGTGGCTGCAAAGGTCGAAGTACCTGGGGTCTGGCATGGGCAGCTGTCTGTACCAGAGCCTGCAGCCATTGGCACAACAGGTCAGCAGCCAAGGCCCTGCATGAGAGGACCATAGGAGGCTCTGGGGAGGAAACAAACAGAAATCAGGTGCTGGTCTGGCAGCTTAGAGCTGGCAGGAGGCGCTGAGGAGGTGACCGGAATCAGGACCTCAGTGGAGCCAGTAAGGGCAAAGGCAGAGATCCTGAGGATCCAGAACAGGAGAGGGCAGGGTGGGTCGGCACCCAACCCCTAGAGGCTACATCTGGCCCTGTCGTGCCCTCAGCCGGCAGGAGGGTCAATCCCACCAGTTCTGAGGACAGAGAGCTTGGCTGTAACCTCCTGCTGCCTGGAGCAAACCTCGGGTCAGGCTCCCGCAGAGACTTCCAGGTCCTGTGGGGAGAGCCTGGTGTTGCAGCAGGTGTGCAGACCAGGTGTGCAGAGCAGGCACGTGTGAAGCAACGTGTGTAGGCCAGCATCATCTGTGTGCGCCCTCTCCAGCGGTGCTACCAGCCCTTTGCCCCATGCAGCTTGCTGCTCTAGGCTTCATGCCACAGCCTGGTGGGGCAGCATGTAACTGGGTTGTATTTCATCCCAGCAACCCTGGCCCTGCCTGCTAGCCCCTTTTTCCAAGATACCTGAGAGTCCCCTCTGTGTTCCTTCCTGGGCCGTGCAGACCGGATGCCCTGCAGGGACTGCATTCAGCAGTCTACACTGTCTACCCAGAATCCCAATGGTGCTGATCTATGGAGGATGCAGAGCCTCTCACCTGCTGTCCTGTTTCCCAAAACCCAGGGCTGTGCTGAGCACCTCCCAAACTATACCTGGGGTGCAAAGCAGGGCTTCCAGATGCTGTGCCCTGAGCCCTCTCTGGGGACCATAGTGCCCTCCCTGTCCTATTCATATCACTGTCATGAAACATTTTTCTCTTCAAC
>PVJA010018276.1:7985-40305 GCA_004027025.1 Myocastor coypus | reverse complement strand
ACAAACACTAAAAAAAAAAAAAAAAAAAAAAAAAAAAAAAAAAAAAAAAAAAAAAAAAAAAAAAATCACTCTAAGGCAGGTTGTTGGGGAAATTTGCATCAGACTATGTTCTAGACAATATTACTGAATCAATGTTGCATTCCTTGATAATTATGAGAGACTGAGTGTGTCTCTCCCACACCTGTAGGCTGAAGTCTTAAATCCCAATGTGACAGCATTTGGAGTTAGGAAGCCTTGAGAGGACCTCAGTCCATCCGGTCCAACGAGCCAGGTCTCAAGATCTCAAGGCCAGTTGGTGTCCCAGCTAGGATGTGAGGGTAACTGACTCCAAGGCCAGAACTCATTCCCTGTTGGCACCCTGTTTGTGATTCCTGCTTCACAAATGTAAAAATAGAAGCTCAGAAATGTTAATTAACTTGTGCAGCATCACACAGCTCCTTGAGGGCAAAGCCCAGGATTGAAGCCAGGCCTTCCAGCTCCCACTCCAGGGCCTTCTCACAGTATCACCCTGCCAAGGACTATGATGAACACAGGCTCTAACCTCATGGCTCCTATGATAAGCAGCCAGGGCCTTCAGCACAGGAAGCCAGTCAGGTTGTTGGAGAGGAGCCCAGGGAAGGCCCTGAGCTCAGAGCCGCCCTTGACAGGGAGATGCTTTGTAAAAATAGCTGTGCAACCACATCAACCAAATCACTTGATGCTCTGATTAAGAGGCATGAGTGGTCACAGCACGTGACAGGGGCTGTGAGCTCCAGCCTTGGGGACGGCACCCTGCTCAGATTCTTTTGCACACACAGCAGGAGTCAGGCCCAATTACCACTTCCAGTCAGGCACAGAGCAGAGTGGGCTTTAGGCTCACAACCAGGCTGTGCTTATTTTTCAAAAACAGTAAACACTTTTCAGTTCTTGTTTAATTTTAAGGAACAACTGACTCCAAAGTGACATTTATTTGTTTATTCATTTATTTATTTTTTGTGTATTTGGTACAGGGCCTACAGGGTCTCACTACACAGATCAGTCTTTTAGTGAACCTCCTGTTCTCAGCCTCTGAAGCCCTGGGATTACAGACTTGCACCACCACACCCAGTCTCAATTGCCAACTCAGCATGCCCTGGGGGTGGGACTGGCACGGCCCTTAAATGGAAATTTAAATGTGGATTTCTTTCTTTTTAATGTGGATTTTTTTTTCCAGACCAGGGTTCAAACTCATGACCTTGCACTTGCCAGGCATGCACTTGTGCCACGGTGCTATCTCCCCAGCCCCGTGGATTTTATTTTGATTATTAGATTTGAGGCCACATGCTTTCCTGAAAGTCTTATGCTGGAGAACAATGAAGTTCTTTGTCAAAATACTGGCAGAGGAGAAGAGCAGGAACAATAGGACTTCCGGGTACTATGAGTTTTTTTTTGTTTTGCTTTGTTTTTTAAATTTATTTATTTTTTTCTTGTTTCAGAACCTTTATTTGTTTATTCACTCATTTTTATGGCTGGCTCAGCCTGCCCCGAGGGCAGGGCTGGCACAGCATGTGGTGCTGGGGATCGAACCGTGGTCCCTGAAGCCACCCAAGCTTTCCCAAGCAGGCGCTTTAGACCACTGAGCCATCCCGCCAGGCCCACCGGGTACTATGAGTTTTAAGTCCACACATCTCAGTGCAGTGGAGATGAGGAAAGTGGACCCCACAGTTATAGTCCCTTTGAAGACCCTCCCAGCACAAAAGAGGAGCCATCCAGGAGCATACCAGATGGCTATAAAGCTGAGAATGTGACCTGTCCACTTTTCATCTTAATACAGGAAATTCAAGCTGCCAGTAGAGCTGACTGGCTTCCAGGGACCTAGCATAGCCCAGTGGCATGTGCGTCTGCCCAGGTGTACACAAACAGCACAGCACAAGAGCTCTTGCAAGGCTCCTGGAAGGATCTGCTTGCTGCTGCAAGACTCTCGCTTCGGTGGGGCCCCGACTCCAGCAGGACAAAGCTTCCAAGGGCCTCTTCTCAAATCTTTTCCATCTGAGATTCAGACCCCAAGCTGTAGAGCTGTGTGCTCATGAGTGGGACAGAATTAGCTATAGATCTGGGAAGTAACTTGCTGAAGTATAATGTGGTGGCTATGGTTGGTGGCTGAGGTGGTCAGCAGGTACCAAACTGTTGGCAGGGATCCTCAGGCAGGAGTGTGGCAAGAAGCCAAGATCAGTCAGGCAGATCCCATCTGGATTTGGTACAGACAACAAACCTGCAGTGCTCCATTCTCACCCCAATGTGATTTTGGCAAGTGGTCAGCTCTGCTTGAGACCTTTGTCCAGACTTATCCAAAAATGATAGCAAACCTCAGGAGCAAAAGGCTGTGCTGAAGCCAGCTCAAATGTACTCCCTCAGCTGGCCACCAGTAACTGCTCTGTCTTTCAGCTCTGGTCTCCAGCCACAGTAGTTTTTCTTGTAATTCAAACCTTCACCCTGCCACACTCATGAGGGCATGATTTTCATATTTATTTATTATTGTTTTAAGTTACATTATTTATTTATTTTGGGGGGGACCTGTGTTTGAACTAATGACCTTGTACTTGCCAGGCAGGCACTTGTGCCAGAGAGCTATCTCCCCAGCCCCCAGGATTTTCATATTTAAAAGCTGGTGAAAAGCAGTCCATCCACATGATCTCATGAGTCTCTTCCTGCCCCTCTAGGGACTTCAAGCTTGCCAAGCTCCCCAGGGCTGAGAAAGCCTCACATGGCCTGGTCTCAGATTAGAGCGCTCTGGGCTGAAGGCTCCTGACTGAGAGAATGCAGAGGAGCTATGTCCATCAACCGCAGGACACAGTGCTGGTACCTCCTCTTGTGACTCAGCAGAGACTGCTGTGGGTGGGAAGGTAACAATAGTACTTCCCACTGAGAGGAGGGCAGCCAGTGTGATCACACTGTGATGAGACTGTGATTCCACTGTGACAGCCATGCAGTGGTCACGTTCCCCTTCAAGCTTGGGGAGATTCACAGCTCAGGCATAACGATATTGCCCCTCTCTCAGCCTCCCCCTCCTTCTGCCTTTCCCACTACCAAACACTCCCTTACCTCATTTGCTCTTTACTTTCACTAATGTAAAATTCACATGATACATACTGTCAAATGTGTAATTCAGTAGCATTTAATGCATTCAGTGTGGTGCAACCCCCCTTGAAAATCTTCATCCTCCCAGCAGGACTCCTGGTACTCCATGGAGTGGTCATCCCACTTCCCCCTCCCCGGGCCCTGGAAAACACTATATGCTTTCTATAGCCATAGATTTGCCTGTTCTGGATATTTAATGTCACAGCAGTCCTATGTTGTGTGACCTCTAGTGAGTGGCTTCTTTCACTTAGTATCATGTTCCCAAGGCCCGTCGGTATTGCAGCATGCCTCAGTCTTTCATTCCTTTCTGTAGCTAAATCATCTCCTATTGTGGGGGCCAGGGAGATAGCTCTGTGGCACAAGTGCTTGCCTGGCAAGTGCAAGGTTGTGAGTTTGAACCCTGGTCTTGCAAATAAATAAATAAATAAATAAATAAACAAATAAATCATCTTCTATTGCATAGATATGCCACAATTTGTCAAGAGGCACAGGGTTGTTTCATTTTTTATTAAAAAAGGTAAAACAGAACTTCATAACAAAATAATAAAGATAATAGAATAATAATAATAGTTAACACATTGCATATTATAGCTTAAAAGTAGTTACTCAGAATACAAGATATGGGTATAAACAATTCTCCACTATATTAGCAAGAACCTTCTTTTTCTGTGAACTAAGAGATAGTGATAGTATAGCTACTTGGCATTTTTCTCCCTTTTCCTTCCTTCCTTTCTCCTCTTCCCCCTCCTAATTCCTTTTTCACTTTAAACAACTACTTCCTACTTCACAATATCTGTTGTACATTCTAGACCTTACTTTTCCACATTCTCACACCAGGGAAACAATATGATGTTTACGCATGTGAATCTGACTTACTTCACTTATGGGTATAGTTTCTAGTTGTATTCACTTACCTAGAAGTCTCAAGTTTGTCCATTTTTTATGGCTGAGTAGTATTCTATTATATTAAAAAAAATATCTTTTTCATCCATTCCTTAATTGATGGGCATTTGGGTTGTTTCCAAGATTTAACTATCACAAATTGTACTACTATATTCACAGGTGCACATATATTGCTGTGGCAAAATGCTTTTATTTTTTATTTTTTATTTTTTATTTTTTTGTGGGACCAGGGTTCGAACTCACGACCTTGCACTTGCCCAGCAGGCACTTGTGCCTCGGAGCTATCTCCCCAGCCCCGCAAAATGCTTTTAAATCTTTTGGGAAGCTATGCAGAAAGAGAATAACTGGGTCAAATGGGAAATCTAATTTTAGTTTTTTGAGGAGCCTACACTGATTTACACGGTGGTTGTACCAGTCTGTACTCCCACCAATAGTGGAGAAGGATTTCTATTTCCCCACAGCCCCACCAGCACTTGTTATTGTTTTATTTCTTTTTAATTTTTAATTTTTTTTTCTTGTTTCAGAACTTTTGTTTGTTTATTTATTTATTTTTATGGCCGGCTCAGCCTGCCCTGAGGGCAGGGCTGGCGCAGCATGTGGTGCCAGGGATCAAACCATGGTCCCTGCAGCCGCCCAAGCTTTCCTAAGCAGGTGCTTTAGACCACTGAGCCATCCTGCCAGGCCCCTATTGTTTTATTTCTTGATGATAGCCATTCTCTCTGGAGTAAGATAGATCTCAGTGTTGTTTTAATCTGCATTTCTCAAATGACCAGTGATATTGAACATTTTTTCATATATTTATTTGCTATTTGTATTTCTTAATCTGAGAAGTGCATATTCATGTCAGATGCTCATTTTTGGATTGGGTCTTTGAATTTGGGAGGTCAATTTTTTTTTAATTCTTTATATGTTTTAGACATAAATCCCATGTCTGAAAGACAGCTGGCTGTAATTTTTTCCATACTGTGGTTATCCTTTCACTGTTGATAATTTTTTAATTAATTATTTATTTATTGTATTTAGTACAGGATCTACAGTGTCTTACTATATACATCAGACTTGTAGTGATTCTCCTGTTTTCAGCCTCCCAAGTGCTAGGATTAAAGGTGTGTGCCACCACACCCAGTCTCAATTGCCATCTCAGCACACACCCCTGGGGTTGGGGCTGGCACAGCATGTGAGGGATCAAACCCTGGCTGCTGCACTCAGCCTAAGCAGGCACTGTAGTCTGCTGACCTATCTGACAAGTCCTATAATTCTGATATGTGAAAGTTTTTTTAATAAGATCCCAGTTATTCATTCTTTGAAACACTTCTCATGAGTTTGGGTTTTGTTCATGAACTCTCAGCCTACACCTATGTCTTCAAGATTTCTACTTGAAATCTTTCTACTTTCTTCTTCCAGTAGATTTATTGCTTCTGGGTTTTTTGTTTTTTGTTTTTCAGAACTGGGGATAGAACTCAGGACTTTGCACTTGCCAAGCAGGCACTTGTGCCCCTGAGCTATCTCCCTAGCCCCATTATTGCTTCTGTTTTAATATTTAGATCTTTGATCAATTTTGACTTTGTTGTATAGTGATAGACATGGGTCTAGTTTTAGTCTCTGGCAGACAGAGAGCGCATTCTTCCAGCACAGTCTATTAAGACTTGTCTTTCTTCCAGTGAACATGTGGTGGATTGATAACTGGTGGTCAACTTGTTACACACAGCTGAACTGAATCAGTGTAGTGCTGGGCATGGGAGGCCCAATGGATAAGAGAAGCTGTTCCAAATGAATTTTGCTAATTTTCCCCCTAAGTATTTCATTTTTTTTAGATGCTATTATAAATGGTATGGTGATACTAGATATCCTTGTTTTGTTCCTAATTTTAGAGTGAAAGCTTTCAGTTTTTGTCCATTTAGTATGATGTTGGTTTATCATACATAGTTTTTATCAGATGGAGGTAAAGACCATCTATTCCTATTTTTATCATGAAGAGTGCTGGTCTTTATCAAAAGATTTTTCAGCATCTATTGAGATGATCATGTGATTGTTGTCTTTGGTTTTATTGGTATGATATATTATATTTATTGATTTTCATGTGTTGAATCACCCCTGTATCCCTGGGATGAATTCCACTTGGTTATGGTATATAATCTTTTTTTTTTTTTTTAGAATTTTATTTTCTTGTTTTAGAACTTTTGTTTGTTTATTTATTTATTTTTATGGTGGGCTCAGCCTGCCCTGAGGGCAGGGCTGGCGCAGCATGTGGTGCCGGGGATCGAACCGCAGTCCCTGAAGCCCCTAAGCTTTCCTAAGCAGGTACTTTAGACCACTGAGCCATCCTGCCGGCCCCCATGGTATATAATCTTAATGTTTTCTGGATTTTCTTTGCTAATCATTTTATTAAAGATTTCATTAAGAAGATTGGCCTGAAGTTTTCTATTTTGCTTGGGTCTTTCTCTTATTTTGGTATCAGTATGATATTTGCCTCCAGGAATGGGCTAGAGTATTGCCTTCATTTAAGAATTTGAGGAGTATTGATATTAAATCTTCTCTAAATTTCCTTAGAATTCAGCATTGTATCCATGAGGACCTGGGTTTTTCCTTTTTGGGTAACTTTTTAATTACATTTTCAATTTCATTAACTGATACTAGGTTATTCAGAATTTTTATATCTTCTTGATTCAACTTTGTAACTCATGTTTCTAGGCATCTGTCCATTTCTTTTTTGTTTTCTGTCCTGAGTGAGTAAATATTTTCAAAGTATTGATGATCTTCTCAATTTCACCAGGATCTGTAATGATTTCACCTTTTTCTTTTTCTTTTTTTTGATTTTTGAGACAGGGTCTCACTGTGCAGTTCAGGCTGGCTTTGAGCTCACTTTTGTAGCCCAGGCTGGTCTCGAACTCACAACGATCCTCCTGCCTCAGCCTCCCAAGTGCTGGGATTGCAGGCATAAGCCACCACGCCCGGCTTGATTTCACCTTTTTCATTCCTCATTGCATGAATTTTTTTCTTTCTTTTGTTAAAGTTGGCCAGGAATTTATCAAATTTTATTTGTTCTTATGCAGAGCTAACTCTTAAGTTAATTCTTTGTGTTATTTTCTTAGTTTCTTTCTTTCTTTCTTTCTTTCTTTCTTTCTTTCTTTCTTTCTTTCTTTCTTTCTTTCTTTCTTTCTTTCTTTTGTATCAGGGATTGAATTCAGGACCTTGTGCTTGCCAGGCAAGCACTTATTCTACTGAGCTATCTTCCTGGCCCCTTTTAGTTTCAATTGAATTAATTTCTGCTCTGATCTTTATAATTTTCTCCTTTGTATAATGTTCTTCTCAAAGTTTAACATATAGCATTAGGTTGTTTATTTGTGCTTTTTCTGTTTTCCTGATGTGAGAATTCACCACTATACATTTCTCTCCTAGGACTGTTTTCATTGCATCCCACAGGTTCCAGTATGTTGTATCTGTATTTTTTTAATTGTAGATATTGTTTAATTTTTTAAAAAATTTCATCTGTGACTCACTGATTGTTCAGAAGAATGTTATTTAATTTCTATGTGTTTATGGAATTTTTGAGGTTTCTTTTGCCATTAATTTCTAATTTCATTGCACTGTGATCAGATAATATGCACAGAATAATTTCAATTCCTTTGTACTTATGTATGCAGCTCTATAGACTAGTCTATGGTCTATTTTAGAGACTGTTCCATGTTAGCTGAGAAGAATGTGTTCTGATGTTGTTAGGAGGCACACCCTATAAACATCTACTAAGTCCATTTGTTCACAGGTTTGGTTCAGTTCTGATGCTTCTTTAAAGAATTAAAAAAAAGAATTTTTGTCCAGTTGATCTATCTCTTTATGGCAATGGGATATTAAGGTCCTGAGCTACAATTGTGTTATTGCTTATTTGATTTTCATGTCTATTAATATTTGTCTCATATTAATAGACAACTCTGGTGACGCAGAGTTTGGTGCATATATATTTGTGATTATTATCTATTCCTCTTGAAGCTTTCCCCTAATAAGTATGTAGTGATCTTCTTTATCACTTATTATTCTATTATTATTATTATTATTATTATTAGATACAGAGTTTCACTACACTACACAGATTTGAGGTGGTCCTCCTGTCTCAACCTTCCCAGCACTGGAATTATAGGTATGCACCATGACACCCAGTTTTAGGGCCAGCATAGAGTGCCTTGGGTTCCAGGGTCAACAAAGCATGCAGTACTTGGAACCAAACTCAGGTCCTTGCACTTTCCAAGCAGATGCATAAGACCACTGAGCTATCTCCCAAGCCCAACATTCTTAGTTTGAAGCTCACATTGCCTACAAACGAAATAGCTGCTCCTACTATTTCCTGGGTTCCTGTTGCATGAAATACTGTTTTCTATCCTTTGACTTTCAGTATTGTCTTAGTTACATTTACCTCGTTGTTGGGACAAATACCAGACACTCAAAATGAAGGAAGGAAAGGTTTATTTAGCTCACAGTTTGTGGAGGTTTTAGTCCATATTTGGCTAGCCCAAGGCTGAGTGGAACAGAGCAGAGAGCATCCAGTTCATGGTGGTGGAACAATAACAAAACAGTGACAGAGGCAGCCAACCAATCAGGGCAGAAGCAGAGCAACAGCATGACTCTGTCTCTCTGTCTCTCTTTAAATTACATCAGGCTCTTTGCCTTAGCCTATCTGCCTCAGGCCACACTTATAATTCCCAGCAGTACTCAGACCATAACCTCATCAGTACTAAAACACATAATCCCAGTAGATCATGGATCAAGTCTCAAACTCTCGAAGCCCCACCCCATGATTGCATGAGGCTTTGGAGGACAACTAGACATAAACTATAACAAGTATGAATTTCTTTTTCAGATAAATGTGTTTCTTAAATAAAGCATATTGTTAGATTGTGTGTGTGTGTGTATGTGTGTGTATGACCAGTTCAGCCCATCCTGGGGGCATGGCTGCTGTGACATGTAATGCCAAGTATCAAACTACGGTCCCTGTTCTTGTCTAAGATTGCCTAAGCAGGTGCTTTAGAACACTGAGCTATCTCACCGGCCCTAGATCTTGTTTCTTTATCCACTCTGCCAGTCTGTTTCTTTTTTTGTTTTTGTTTTTTTTCTTGTTTCAGAACTTTTGTTTATTTATTTATTTTTATGGCTGGCTCAGCCTGCCCTAAGGGCAGGGCTGGCGCAGCATGTGGTCCTGGGGATCAAACTGCGCTCCCTGAAGCTGCCTAAGCTTTCCTAAGCAGGCACTTTAGACCACTGAGCCACCCTGCTGGGCCCCAGTCTGTTTCTTTTGATTGGTGAATTGAGTGGATTTACATTTATGGTTATAACTGATAATGTATTGGCTTATCTTTGCCATGTTATTTTCCTGCAGTTGGTTCCCTGTTTTTCTCCTCTGTTTAACTGGTTCCCCTGCCTGGTAGTTTCTTTCTGTTGTTGTTCATGGAACTGTGACCATTTTATCTATAGAAAATCTTACAGTAGTCTTTGCAGGTTGGTTTGGTGGTCATGACTTTCTTTAGTAGTTCTTTGTTGCAGAATTATCTTATTTCTCTATTAATTTTGAAAGATACTTTTGCAGGGTACATCAGTCTGGGTTTGAAGTTGTTTTCTTTCAGGACTCAAAATACTTCACTCCAAACTCTTCTTTTTTTTTTTGTCTTTTTGAGACAGGGTCTCGCTATGCAGCTCAGGCTGGCCTTAAGCTCACTTTTGCAGCCCAGGCTGGTCTCGAACTTGCACCGATCCTCCTGCCTCAGCCTCCCAAGTGCTGGGATTACAGGCGTGACCAAACTCTTCTTGACTTGATGGTTTGTGTTGAGAAGTTGGCCCTCATTCTAATGGGCATTTCTTTATAGGTGATCTGTTTCTTTTCACCAATAGCTTTTAATATTTTGTTTTTGTGCTGAATTTATGGGATTTTGATTATTATATATCTAGTGCAGATTTATTTTGGTCATGGCTATTTGGAGTTCTATATCGTTCACTTATCTCTATGGCAGATTATGTTCTCATGCTTGGGAAATTTTCTGCTGTTTTGCAAATAGTCTTTTTGTCATTCATGTTGACTCTTGCTTTTTCATTGACAATTATCAAGCTTATTTTTTTGTGCATCACATGCAGCTGTTGAATTGTTATTTCCTGATTCCTTTCTTTTTTTGGTTTTTTTGTTTGTTTGTTTGTTTTTTGTCTTTTTGAGACAGGGTCTCGCTATGCAGTGCAGGCTGGCCTTGAGCTCACTTTTGTAGCCCAGGCTGTTCTTGAACTCGCACTGATCCTCCTGCCTCAGCCTCCCAAGTGCCGAAATTACAGGCATGCGCCACAACGCCCGGCTTGATTCCTTTGTGAGAGATCTTTCTTTTCATGATCACTAGCCTTCAAGGCCTGAAAGTCTATCTTCAGTTTTGTTCAAGTGGTTGTGCCAGCTTTCATAGGAAGTTTTGATTACCTGGATAGCACTTCAAATCTGTTTTATGCATTGCTTCTTTCCTATATTGTTCATTTGAGATTACCATCATTTTCCTACGGTGTTATTTTTTAAATCTATATCTACTCTAGATTTGCTGAGAAATCCCTTCACTATGGTTGTCATTTCTTTTATTACCTGAGAGATTTTTTTTCTGATCTGATTTCATCTATAGCAGTGGTTCTCAACCTTTCTAATGCCATGACCCCACAATACAGTTCCTCATGTTGTGGTGACCCCAAACCAAAAAATAATTTTGGTAGCCACTTCAAAACTGTAATTTTGCTACAGTTATGATTCGGAATGGCTCTAGGCAGCCCCTGTGTTTTGGTAGTTCGACCCCCGCAGGGGTCGTGACCCACAGGTTGGGAATCGCTGATCTATAACCTCATGGATTTGTTTCTTTCAGTTGCTATAATTTCAGAAAATTCAGGTGTGTATCTTCCATTTTCCTCTACCTTGATATCTCTTAGATGTGTTCTGGGTGGGCTGGAGGTCTGAGACTGCATTTTACTTATGTGTTTTGTTATTTTCTATTTCAAAAATTTTTAAATTTTGTTTTCTGTATTGATCCTTTTTTATAGTAGGTATCTATAGCTAGGAATATAGCTCAGTGGCATAAGTGATTGCCTGGCAAGCACAAGGTCCTGAGCTTGATTCCCAGTACTGCAAAAACAAAACAAAGCAAAACAAAACTAGTATCAGGATGTCTCCAGGAGGGCTAGGAAGATAACTCTGTACAATAAGTGCTTGCAGGGTCTCCAGGAAAAGTCTGTTCTTCAGGGATGTCTTCTGTATATAGGAGATTCATGGTTTGTATCTGTCTCAAAATCCTACCTTCCCAATTAATTAAGAGTCAGCCCGGCAGGATGGCTCAGTGGTCTAAAGCACCTGCTTAGGAAAGATTGGACACCTGCTTAGGAAAGCTTGGGCGGCTGTAGGGACCGCGGTTCGATCCCCGGCACCACATGCTGCACCAGCCCTGCCCTCAGGGCAGGCTGAGCCGGCCATTAAATAAATAAATAAATAAACAAACAAAAGTTCTGAAACAATAAAAAAAATTAAATTTAATTAAAAAAAAAAGAGTGGGATATTGGTATCTGTTTGGCTCAGTCTGTGGTATTGGACTGTGGTGATGTTATTATTTCAGAGTTTCCCAGTATTGTTACAAAAGGGAAAAGTAATGATTACCATTAATATGACATCCTATCTAGAGTAGTATAACTAGCAATAATAATAGCACCAACGACAATTTAGAAACTAACGAACTGTGGTAACTATTAATTTTGTACCTTGAACCACAAAAGCAAATTCTACAATTATATCACAGAATATTGTAAGTTAGGAGCTTGTATGTAAAGTGTTTTCCTTTTGTATAGCAGTTCTACCAAATGTGATAGGGAGATTTAAGAAGGATAGTGTATAAAGAAAGATAACTAAAAGAGGAAGTATAGGAAAGGCTGGAGGACAAAGGATGATCACAAAACTTTTGGGAAACTAGAGAAGAGAGCAGAAAAGAAAGAAAGGATTTTCTGAACTTAGAGTCTGGGTTTGGAGGATGGAACTAGTTTTCTGAGGCTGGAGTTCTCAGACATCTAGAAAAGAGAAAAAAATAAAAACTGTAAGAAAATAAAAATTTATTTTAATTTTAAAAAGAAATAAAAGGGGGTGTCCCCCCACTGCCTGCTTCTGTTCTGTGTGTCTTTGTCACCAAGCACAATGCTGGTTCACCTAACTTGTCACTTTCTGGCTTATATTGTTAGTGTTGCTTCAGTCTTTTCTACCCCACTAATCCTGCCTGTCTATTATGTGCACCTTAGTCAGGGTCCTACTGTGTGATTGGTGTTCCCCTGGTTTCCTCGTTCCACCAATTGTGTGAGAGGCTGGATTCTTCCCAGGCCAGTTGTCAGGTCCCATAATGTGTGTGTGGGGGGGGGACGACTGGTCACTTGGATTACTTTAGCTGGATAGGTTTCTGGGTCCTTAATTCTTCCTGGACCCAGCACTAGGTTGTTTCTACTTGTTGGTTATAGTGAATAATGCTTCTGTAAATATTGGTGTACTGTAGAGACAAAAACCTAATTAGCATCTCAAGAAGCAGAGAGCAATAAACTAAGCCCAGGGTCAGCTGTGGTCTGTTACTTGGGAATCCTGGAAAGCTGGGTTTCCAGGAGACAGATAACAGCTTCACCTGCTGGCTCCCTGTTTGTTGCTTCCTCCCTCAGTTGGAATGTTAATTAACATCTCTATGAACCTAGTGATAAGGAAAAGGTGGAAGTCAATAGAGGATGTGGTCCTTTTTTGCTAAAGTAATTATGCAAGAACTGACATTCACTAGCACGAAATAAAGCTGAGTTGCTTCTGGGGCTTTGTGCTTCCTGAGAGAGTATCTCAGCGAGTCCTCTGAAACTACTTTCATACCATCTTCTCGTTTCTTTCGGCTCCAATTCATAACATACAACAGTGTATGTGTTCTTGTGTAGTTATATATTCTCATTTCTGTTGTATATGAAATAAAGTCAATATTTTGGGTGTTATGTTTTAGATCTAAAATGTCCACCCAAGCCAGGAGTGGTGGCGATGCCTGTAATCCCAGCACTCAGAAGGCTGAGACAGGAGAATTATTGTGAGTTTGAGAACAGCCTGGGGTACAAAGTGAGCTCAAGGCCAACCTGAACTGCGTAGCAAGACCCTGCTGCAAAAAGACAAAAATAAAATAAATAAAGTAAATATCTGCCCAAAGTTTCATATGTTCAGAGGTGAGACATTGGGAAAGTGATTGGGTCATGGAAATAATATATTCATCCACTGATAAGGAGTTCATAGCTGAATATGGTATTCCAAGGTGAACCTTGGTTGAAGGAGGCAGGTCATTTTGAGTATAACCTCGAAGAGTATGTTTTGATCCCTGACTACTCCCTTCTCTGTCTTTGTTTCTGTCTGCTGTCTCTCTCCATCTGTCTTTGTCCATCTCTCTCCCTCTGTCTCTCTCCATATCTGTCTCTCTCTTCATCTCTCTATCTCTCTCTCCATCTCTGTCTCCATCTCTATCCCTCTTTCCATCTCTGTCCCTCTTTCTGTCTCTCTCTCCAGCTGTCTCTATCTCTGTCTATTTCCATCTCTCTCTTTCTAACTCTGTCTCTCTCCATGTCTATCTCTCTCTACCTCTGTCTCCATCTCTATCCCTCTTTCCATCTCTGTCCCTCTTTCTGTCTCTCTCCAGCTGTCTCTCTCTCTATCTCTGTCTATCTCCATCTCTCTCTTTCTCTCTAACTCTGTCTCTCTCTATCTCTGTCTCTCTCCATGTCTATCTCTCTCTACCTCTGTCTCCATCTCTATCCCTCTTTCCTTCTCTGTCTGTCTCTCTGTCTCTGTCTCTCTCTCCATCTCTTTCTCTCTCCATGTCTCTCTCCACCTCTGTCTCCATCTCTATCCCTCTTTCCATCTCTGTCTCTGTCTCTCTCCATGTCTCTCCACCTCTGTTTCTCTGTCTCTATCTCTGTCTCTGTCTCTCTTTCCATCTCTGTCCTTTCCACCTATGTTTCCATCTCTGTCTCTCTTTCCATATCTCTCTCTCCATGTCTCTCTCTCTCTCTCCATCTCTGTCACTCCATCTCTGTCTGCCCCACCCCTTCTCTCCACGCTGGCTGCCATGGAGTGAGCAGTCTTTCCCTGCTGTGCTTTCTCACCGTGATGTTTCTGCCTTGGAGCCATCCAACCACAGACTACCCTGTAAAATTTCGAGATAAAATAAACTTCTCCTCCTTTAAATTGTGAAAGGTGGGTATTTTAAAGTAACTAAGCCAGACATAGTAGTGCACGCCTGTAATCCCAGCACTTGGGAGGCTGAGGCAGGAGGATCAGTGCAAGTTTGAGACCAGCTGGGGCTACAAAAGTGAGCTCAAGGCCAGCCTGAACTGCATAGTGAGATCCTGTCTCAAAAAGACAAAAAATAAATAAATAAAAGTTAAAAAAAAAAAAAAAAAAGTAACTAAATACATTGAAGAGCTGCTAGATTGTGTGTGTGTGTGTGTGTGTGTGTGTGTTTAACTTTATTTATTTATTTATTTATATTATGGCTGGCTCAGCCGGGTTGACACAGCATGTGGTGCCGGGGATCGAACCACAGTCCCTGCGGTCGCCTAAGCTTGCCTAAGCAAGCACTTTAGACTGCTGAGCTACCTTGCCAGCTAGATTGTGTGGGGTTTTTTTTGTTTGTTTTTGTTTTTGTTTTTTATCAGATTCATCTCTGCATTCCCACCAGCAATGTTTGAGAATTATTCTCTATTTTTCACGCAACAAGATAAAACACAGTCAACTACTTGTCTTAAAACAGTGAGATACCAAAAGCATTCAAATAACCAATCAATGGTTCCTAGCAATGATTCATCAAGGGGCTGTGTTAAAAGGTTAACCTGAGTAAAATAGGTCCAGCTGGTCTCTAAGGTCCCAAAAAATGGCAGAAACTTGGTTGCGCCTTCCCTACTGCAGAGGTACAAGACTGCACAGAAGTTGCTGTGCTCCTGTACTGGTCCCTGTGCAACTGTTCTGCATGTATTAATCTGTTGGATGAACAGTCAGCTTGGCTCGACACCACTGAGGGAAAAGCTCCCAGCTCTCCAGCTGGTGGAAAAAGGCTAAGAGGTAGCTTTGCATAGTGCAGACAGTCCTGAACCCACAAGAAAGGATGGTAACTGAAGGCTAGAAAGGACATGGAGAGGGGGCTGGCGGGATGGCTCAGTGGTCTAAAGCACCTGCTTAGGAAAGCTTGGGCGGCTGCAGGGACTGCGGTTCGATCCTCAGCACCACATGCTGCGCCAGCCCTGCCCTCAGGGCAGGCTGAGCCAGCCATAAAAATAAATAAACAAACAAAAGTTCTGAAACAAGAAAAAAAAATAAAAAATTTTAAAAATATATTTAAAAAAAAAGAAAGGACACGGAGGTTTCAAAGTTAAAGCTGGGGGCTGGGGAGATAGCTCCATGGCACAAGTGCCTCACTGGCAAGTGCAAGGTCGTCAGTTCGAACCCTGGTCCCACAAAAAAAAAAAGAATTCTGGGGCCCAGCGGGATGGCTCAGTGGTCTAAAGCGCCTGCTTGGGAAAGCTTAAGCGGCTTCAGGGACCGCGGTTTGATCCTCAGCACCACATGCTGGGCCAGCCCTGCCTTCTAGGCGGGCTGAGCCGGCCATAAAAATGAGTGAATAAACAAACAAAGGTTCTGAAACAAGAAAAAATAAATAAATAAATAAATAATTTTACAAAAAAAACAAAGTTAAAGCTGGGGAAACTGTAACCCACCACCAAATTCAGTGCCTTACAGCTGGAGGTCACCTGCCAAAATGAGAACTCAGCTCCCACTGTGATCACGGCAGTGCTCTTGCAGACTCGTCCAGTAGGACCACAGAGCTTGTTAAATATAACTGACTTGCTATGATTTAGATCCAAAATGTTCCCCCAAAGTCTCATACTCAGAGTGAGGCTTTGAAAGGTGACTGGGTTAACAGGATACCCATCAGGAGACTCATCCACTGCTAAGTTCATAGCTGAATGTGTTGTTAGGAAGTGGGGCCTGGTGGGAAGTGGGTGTCTGAGGACATGACCTGGAAGAGTGTATTCTTGTCCCAGGTCCTCTCTGCTATCTATCTCTGCTTCCTGGCCATCACAGTGTGGGCAGCTTTCCTCTGCCCTGCCCTTTGACTGTCGTGTTTCTGCCTTGAAGCTAAGCCAACCACGGACTGAGCCATGTGGAAGCTGTGGGTTGCATAAACCCCTCCTTAAATTATAGCTGTCATGGGCCCGGCAGGATGGCCAGTGGTCTAAAGCGCCTGCTTAGGAAAGCTTGGGCGGCTTCAGCGATTGCAGTTCGATCCCCGGCACCACATGCTGTGCCAGCCCTGCCCTCAGGGCAGGCTGAGCCAGCCATAAAAATAAATAAACAAACAAAAGTTCTGAAACAAGAAAAAAATAAAATAAATTCTTTAAAATAAATAAATAAATAAATAAATTATAGCTGTCAGATATTGAGTCCAGAGACAGGAAAATTAATGAACACTCCTAGCTCCCAACATGGACCAATTAAACCTGGATTTCTAGGGAAAAAAAAAAATTTCACTGGGTAAATTCTGGAAACATACCAGTAACTGTGAGCAAGATGATAAGGCAGATTTAACATAAAAGTGTCTAGTTCTAGATTTTCATGCTAACACACCCTTTATTAGTGTTAAAACTTGAAGTCAGTGTTCAGGCAGAATCATATTTGGTACATGGTTTCTGTTGGAGTCTGCCTTTGTGTTTGATGTTTCAATGATTTGGATGTCACAGTTAATGGTACACAAATACTACATACATGAGTGTCCCTGTCTCTATCTCTGTCTTTATGTCTATTATGTCTGTCTGTCTCTCTTACACACACACACACACACACACACACACACACACACACACATGGTGAGCAATATGTGAAGAATTGTCCCATTTCTTTTTTTTTTTTTTTTTTTTTTGCAGGACTGGGGTCCGAACTCATGACCTTGCACTTGCCAGGCAGGCACGTGTGCCATGACGCTATCTCCCCAGCCCCTGTCCCACCTCTTTTAACTTAGATCATAACATCTAATTTCACTGTTACGTGCCTTATCTAATTGGTGATAATTATTAAGAAGCCTACAGATTAGGTGGTTTTTAATTCCAATTTTATAGTTGAATAAGTTGAGATTGAAGTTTACTTTTCAAGATTGCAAAACCAGTATTTATTATTAAGAATTTATTGTGGTCTTAACCCTTAATTCCTCTAAACGTGGCATTATTTGGAGACAGGCTCTTTTTGTGTGTGTGTGGGACCAGGGTTCAAACTCAGGACCTTGCACTTGCCAAGCAGACACTTGTGCCACAGAGGTATCTCCCCAGCCCCTGGAGACAGGCTCTACAGAGGTAATCAAGAGAAAAATTAGGTCATGAGAATGGAGCTTTATCCAATATAACATTGTGGGGCCAGCCAGATAGCTCAGTGGACTAAAGTGCCTGCTTAGGCAGATGCAGGGACCAGGGTTTGATCCTGGTGTGCAGTGCCAGCCCTGCCTGCTGGTCTACCTGGGATGGCTACTGAGACTGGGTGTGGTGTACAGCTGTAATCCCAGCACTTGGAAGGCTGAAAAGAGGAGGATCACTATGAGTCCAATCCATGTAGTGAGACCCTGTAGACCCTTACTAAATACATTTTAAAAATTAACAATATAATAATGTGTGCTTATGAGCTGTGTACAAAAATATACTGAATGCTGCTGGCAAGTACCATCCAAAGGAAAAAGAAGCTTGTAAGAGTATACAACTATATTATTTTACATTCTCATCTATGTTACTCACTAAATCTGGTACTATACAACTTCTGGCTCTTTTCCAAAGTCAAAATAACCATGAAAGGTAAGTGCTTTGAATCACTTCAGAATATCAAGGCAGCCACAACAATACAACTAAAGACACTTGTGAAAAAGTGTTGCAGGCAGATAGATATAGGTAGATAGAAATATTATAGGCAGTCAGACAGGGCTAGGCCCTCGAAGGAGATAATATAGAAGGCAAGATATCCAGCAATTATGCCACGGACAGATGCTTCTGCTGTGGACCAAACCTAAAGACCAAAGATTGAACAAATGCTGACCTCCTTAAAGATTGACATCTGAGACTGATCATCACCCTGAGGGAGCCAGAAGAATCATTAATCTGACTACTACCAGATGGCTACCTGATAAAGTTCTGTTTTGCATTCTCTCCCACTTTCTGTATGACTCATTTTCTCATTTGGTCCTGGACTTAATCAATTTTACCCAAGTGTTATGGTTTATGTCTAGTTGTCCCCCCCAAAGCCTCACGGAGTCATTGGGCGGGGACTTCTAGAGTTTGAGACTTGATCCATGATCCCTGGGATTATAGGTTTTAGTACTGATGGGATTATGGGTGGAAGTACTTCTGGGATTATGGGTGTAGCCTAGGGTGGGAGCTAAGGTGGAGAGCCTGAATGTAATATAAAGAGAGACAGAGAGACAGACTGGAGCTCTAGCTGTTGCTCTCTGCTGCCCTGTTTGGTTGGCTACTTCTGCCACCATTTTGCTGCTATTCTGCTGCCATGAACTGGATGCTCTCCGCCCTGCTCCACTCAGCCTTGGGCCAGCCGAATATGGACTGAAACCTCCACAAACTGTGAGCTAAATAAACTTTTCCTTCCTTCATCTTGAGTGTCTGGTATTTGTTCCAGCAACGAGTAAAAAGTAACTAAGACACCAAGCAATGGTGCTTATACCCTCATTGGTTGACCATAACTTTGTCCTACCTCATGCCCACCTAAGCAAGTCTCCATGGTTTTCACCTTAGATCTGCCTCACCACATGGTTTTCCTCTATAAAAGTCCCTGGAAGAGACAGATTCCTGGGGGACACCCACTCAGGAGCCCCCTCCTATCCCTCTCTTGGACCAGAGCTTTCTTTCCTTCAATAAATCTGTTCCGCTTATTACCTCCGTTTGTTCCTAAAATTCATTCTTTAGTTTTAGAGAACATGAACTCATCCCAGGTACTTTTCAGGTTGGGAGGTCAGTTTTCTCTATATCATTTGGAGGTTCCCTTTTGGAGGTCATCCACCCCAGATCAGTTTTTTCTTCTTGCATCAAGAGGACTTCCAGAACTACTTCAGTAAGGGGCAAAAACTATAGGATAAATATTTGAAATGAGAAGGGGTATTTTGAGGGGGTTAATGGCAACATGTCTTTTACAGTAATAAATTTTAAAAATTCAACCATTCATTGTATCTTTTTGTGTATGTGTGGGACCAGGGTTTGAACTCACAACCTTACACTTTTCAGGCAGGTACTTGTGTCACGGAGCTATCTCTCCAGCCCCATTATATATATATATATATATATATTTTTTTTTTTTAATCTCCTTGGGTAACATGGGAAATTTTGACACAGGACACGAGCACAGGGAGGATGCTGTGCAAAAACAAAGGCAGAAGTTACCAATGCATCCACAACCAAGGAACGTTAAAGGCAGCAGAGAAGCACCAGGACCCAGGACCTGGAGGCCAGGGACTGACCCCCCTCACAGCTTCAGGTGGAGCACCTGCTGCCACCTTGATCTTGGACATCCAGCTTCCAGACTGTGAGAGGGTATGCATTTCTTGTTCAAACACAAGGTGAGGACAGAGATGAGCGTATCCCCCCACATCTCAGGCAAGTGGGCAAAGTCCTGGCCACTCTCAGGCTCCTAGACATGCCACTCAGTCACCTGGACTTCACTATTATAGCTCCTGCTTCCTGCTTTGGGGCAGGGCTGTGTGCCAGATGCCAAGCTTTATGCCTTGAAGAGAATCACTTGCTATTTGAGTAGGAGTTTCTCAGTTAGGGTCATAATAGCAGCTTATGGCATGTGCAGATTTCAGGGTAATCCCTTCAGGGGTGATTCAGTAGCTCTGCACACAACACAGAGAGAACACTGGAAAAAAAGCTCTCCCTGTGACTGCGACTGGCTGCCAGCTTTGCAAGTAGTGGGTTAGTACTCTCTCCCACTGCTAGAGGAAACAGGGCCAGCAAGGGCTGGGCCTCATAGGAGATGAGGCAGTTTGGAGACATTGTGATTTAACTCTTAGGACACTGGGCTAAGGGTGACATCAGCATGCAAATATGCAGCCTATGGTGGTATGGGAGCCTCATTCTTCATAACAAATGAGCACATTTGGTGTGAGTAAAAATGTTCTTGTGTACACACATGTTTGCGCACACATAGATATATATAGATATGTATATGTATGTATGTATACATACACACATATACATGTACACAAATACACATTCACACCAAAGCTAGCACATCCATTTGAAAAGCTGAGCTACTCTAGAATGTAAGAAAACAGTTCACTGTGCTTTTTCCCTCTGGAGAGGAAAAAAAAAAACCTGATGTAAAATACTGAGGTCAGCAGCCCATAGCAATAGTTTAACAGCCTGTGTGTAAGTATATATCTGACAGTATTTACATGTGTGTAGGTCTGGCTCGCATACCCGCTGGGTAAGGACCCTTGGCCTGCCTCCCCACTTTATTTTCCAGCTCCTCCTCCTCAACTTCCTGTCCCGAACCTGTCTGGCCTGCACACCCACCCGGTAAGGACCCTTGGCCCACTTCTCCCCCCCCTTTTTTTTTTCAACTCCTCCTGCCCAAGCTCCAGTACTAAACCCATCGTGCATCTCGTCTGGCAAGTCATGTGGCCCATGAGCTTACCAGGACTCCTCAACTCCAGAGCTCCATCTCCACCCACAGTCCAGACCAATGGGGCCTCACAGCAGCAGCAGCCTGAGCTCTGACACGTAGCCAGGCACTTCTGGAGGGGAACCAATTTAGAGGACCCAGACCAAATGCCCATAGACGCTAACAGCATAACTTTACCAAAGTGCAGAGGTCACTTCCATATAAAATGATAACAACAAGAAGTAGGATGCAATCTCAGGGCCTGAGCCCACCAAAATCAAATACAGGAGATACTACCATGGAAAAAAATGGGAACCATGCAGATGAAACCTCTGAATTGGTAGCATCTGAGGTAGACAGACAAGTGCAGAAACTTACAGAGCAACTGAGATCAGAGATAACATCTGAAGTAAAAAAAGAAATACATGAAGTAGAAAAATGACTGGAGAAACGAATAGAGGAAAACAGAGCAGAAATAATATCTGAAGTTAACAAAGACATGTCTAAATCAATAGCATCCCAGACCCGGCGGGATGGCTCAGTGGTCTAAAGCGCCTGCTTGGGGAAGCTTGGGCAGCTTCAGGGACCGCGGTTCGATCCCCGGCACCACATGCTCCGCCAGCCCTGCCCTCAAGGGCGGGCTGAGCCGGCCATAAAAAAATGAATGAATAAACAAACAAAGGTTCTGAAACAAGAAAAAAAAAATTTAAAAAAAAATCAATAGCATCCCAAGTAGGGGAACAACTACAGAAAGGTAAGAGGAGAACAGAACAGAAATAATCTCTGAGTTAGAGAGAGAAAGGATAACTATAATGAGAGACTTCAATACTACTAAACAAGACATTGATAAAAAGTTAAGAGAAAAACAAAAAAATGATGGATTCCCTAATGGAGCAATATAGGAAAGAAATAGATCTCAAAGATTTCAAAGAAATATACAAGAAAATAAAATCTCAATCACAAGTTGGCAAAACCATATGAATGAAAGTGAAGATAGAGTTTCAGATCTTGAAGACACAGTCGCAGCCAGTGAAAAAGTAAGCAAGGATCTTTTAAAAACAACAAAGATGCAGGAAAAAAATAATTCATCATCTGCAAGATGATGCAAAAATGAACAACATGAGATTAATAGGAATCCATGAGAAAGAAGGAGTCAATACAAATGATATAAAAAGAATATGGGCAGAATAGCAGAAAACTTCCCAAATATGAGAAAGCAATTGGTCATTCAGGTAATTGAAGCATACAGAACTCCAAATAACATCAACCCAACTAAAAACACACCAAGACATATAATAGCCAAGATACCAGAAATCCAGCTGAAGAATAAAAGTTGCTAGAGAAAAGAAATAGATCACATTTAAAGGAAAACCCATCAGAATAATGGCAGATTTCTCTTCACAAACCATGAAGTCAAGAGCATGGAGCAGAATGCTTCAAGTACTCCATGAAAACAAATTTCAGCCCAGACGACTATACCCAGCAAAACTCTCCTTCAAGTATGAGGGAGAAGTGAAATATTTCCATGACAAGGAGCAACTAAAGAGTTTCATGACATCAAAGCCAACACTACACAGTATTCTACATGTGTGTATACATGTATGTGTTTATCTATCAACAAACAGGCAGCCCTCCACATCTTTGGGTTCAACTGACCTCAGAATGAAAATATTCAGGGAAAAAAGCTTCATCTGTACTGAACAGGCACAAACATTTTTTCTTGTCATTATTCCATGAGTAGTATAGAGAGATGATTTAAGGTATGAGGGAGTATGTCCATAGGTTATAAACAGACACTATTGGATTTTATATAAGGGATGCGAGTATTCATGGATTTTGCTGTCTAAGGGAGTCTTAGAGCACCCACCATGAATGGAAGGGACATTGATAAGACTTGCCATGACTATGAAAACAACTTTAGCTAGTAAACATTTGGCAGGGGACATAATGTATTAAAAGCAAGCTATACACCCAGTTCTAAGATTATAACCTTTATAGGGAAGAATGACCCCATACTGTCCTTGTGACCCTAAGCTAAACTCCAGGTGCAAATGTGAAACTCATTTCTTTTCTTGGGTGATAGTAAATCTGAATGATCAATTTGATTGGCTTAGAAACTCCTAAGGAATTAGTAAAGCACAATCTGGGTATGTCTTGCTGGGTCACGGTGTCACCATCCTAGAACTTTGCAGTCTAAGAAGAATTCTTCTGGATGCCATACTCAAGCAGTGAGAGACCATGTATAAGCAAAGTATTGGTGCAGAGAAAGCAAGGTTTTTATTCCAAGGCAGGATATGGCTCACAGACCAGCCAGATCTTCGCCAGAGTATAAACATCATGAGTTTTCTTTCCCCATACTTCCTATCTTGAGGATCCACTACCCCTTTCTCCTGCATATGTATGGATGAAAAGGTCAAATTAAAGGCATTTTAAGTAGTTACCACTTAGGTTCTATTGAAATGGGAAGTTCAGCTATTCTGGGCCTCTCCATGCCTAGGTCCCCTATCTGGAATGCAGCCTTTGGGGCTTTTCCCTTGTTCTCCACTTCCTGAGCTCCATGAATTGAGGAGCTTTCCTCTGCCATACCCTTCCACTATGCCATGTCTGCCTTGGAGCTGGCTAACCATGGACTAACATCTCTGAAACAGTGAGCCAAAGTAAGCCTGTCTTCCTTTCTGTTATGGTATATATGCAGGGTAATTGGTCATAGTAATAAAATGCTGACTAATATACCCTACTTTTGTCAACTCATATGGTTCTAGGTTTTTTGTTTGTTTGTTTGTTTTGTAGTATCAGGGATTGAACTTGGGACCTTGCACTTGCCAGGCAGGCACTTATTCTACTGAGCTACTTCCCCAGCCCCCTCATAAGGTTTTGCAAGCATGTGCAAATATGAAAGTTCTCCTTCATACAAGTATAGGAGGTAAAAGACCAGTAGCTGGGGAGCGGGGGTGGTTTGCACCATGGCACCTTCTCCATGGTAGTTTAAATTGGCAGGTAAAGGCCTTCACTGGCAAGAAACTACCCAAGCTTTTCCATGATAACCTCTCCTAAAGTTCCACACTGACCAAAAGTTACAGGCATAATCCACTGGGACTTTGACCCTAAAATAATGACCCAGTGCATTATAGTCCAGCTTTCTTCATGAGGCTAGATAAATTGGGTATTGACACAAATAGCCAGGGATGGTAAGTGGAGTTATCTAGGTCTTTGCCTGGTATTAAACAAGAGGATCCTTTGTACATAACAGTGTTAGTGACTAATGGAGATGGAGACACTTCAATTTTTTTCAAATTTGTCTTATGTAATAAAACCTACAGGACAGGGATGACTGCATGCTTAAAAAGACAATAGAAGAGAAAAATCAAAAAGAGGGAAAGAAAGTTAAGATAAATTGTCATAGGTGCTCTTTTATCCCAGCGTTGGCCTGGTCACTTAACTCTCCCTTTGACTCTGAACTCCAACATCTCAGAGGTTGAGCCGTGCATTCCAAGAGCCTACACTGTAATACAGACTACCACCAAAGGGATGGAAAATAAACCAATGGTGGAGAGATGGAAATGTTGGAACTAGGAAGATGTGATGATTTTGCAATATTGCGAATGTACTTAAGTCCTTTAAATAGCTGCTTTATGAGCAGGGTGTGGTGGCACACTGTTATAATACCAACACTTGAGGACAGCCTGGGCTACATAGTGAATTCAAGGCCATCCTGAGTTACAAAGTCAGATACTGTCTCAAAAAAAAAAACGTTTTATATGGTTATAGTCATTAAGTTAACTTTAGTTGAATTTGACCACTATTTTTTTGGTGCTAGGAATTGAAACTAGGGCCTTGTACATACTAGTCTAGTACTCGACCACTAAACTACAGCCCTTAATCTTGTTCTTTCTCTCTCTCTCTCTCTCTCTCTCTCTCTCTCTCTCTCTCTCTCTCTCTCTCTCTCTGTCTCTCTCTCTCTCAATAAGAAATAACATTGAGACAGTTTCAGAACACATAAGTAGGACAGGCACAAAAATTGATATAATGCATATTGTTGTCTGAGTAGTTCTGAGTATAAGGGGCAGATATGATAATTTTTCTAAGCACTATTAGTACAAATATTTCTTCTCATTGAATTAAGAGAAAGTAGTTGTATACATAGAGCAATATTCCATAAGAGTGAGTTATCAGCAGAACTGGCAATGTCAGAAGCTATTGAGTTGAGCCTTTTACAGCTCAGCATACTAATCTGGCTTTACTTTCTATGCCTCATGGTTAAACTTTCTGCTGGGTGGTTAAGTTAATCATGGCTTTAAAAACATCACACATTAGTGACTGTCCAGTAGACAATGATGGCAAGACGAAAATGAAAAGAGAATAAAAAGTCCAAAGTTACTAACTTCTACTGTCATAAGTTGACAGGTAACCATAATACATAGATATGCTAAAGGTATGGTCAAAAGATCACATCTACCTAAGCAATTAAGTGGAAATAAAGCATGATTCACCTCTAACGTGAGTGTTAAATCTGATATAGAATCAGAGTTAAAACTGAATAACAATGACTAGACATTTGCAACAAGAAAATTCTCTAGTATGGAAGAGGTCTGTAGGGTTTTTGAGCTTTGGCCTGTGAGCCAAACTGAGCCTCTCCCCCTGTATTTGCCTGCCCTGTGAACTGAGGATGTCCTCACCACTTTCATTGGTTGGGAAACCAGAGAAGAATGCTATTTCTTTCTTTCTTTTTTTTTTTTTTTTTTTGCGGGACCGGGGTTCAAACTCACAACCTTGCACTTGCCAGGCAGGCACTTGTGCCACGGAGCTATCTCCCCAGCCCCTAAGAATGCTATTTCTTTTTTTTTTTTTTTAGAATTATTTATTTATTTATTTATTTATATTTTTATTTTTATTTTTTGTGGGACCAGGGTTCGAACTCACAACCTTGCACTTGCCCAGCAGGCACTTGTGCCTCGGAGCTATCTCCCCAGCCCCTTATTTATTTTTCTTGTTTCAGAACATTTGTTTGTTTATTCATTCATTTTCATGGCCGGCTCAGCCTGCCCTGAGAGCAGGGCTGGCGCAGCATGTGGTGCCGGGGATCGAACTGCGGTCCCTGAAGCCACCCAAGCTTTCCCAAACAGGTGCTTTAGACAGCTGAGCCATCCCGCCAGGCCCCAAGAATGCTATTTCTTGACACACAAAAATTAAATGAAGGGGCCAGCAGGATGGCTCAGTGGTCTAAAGCACCTGCAGACGGCTACAGGGACTGCAGTTTGATCCCTGGCACCACATGCTGCGCCAGCCCTGCCCTCAGGGCAGGCTGAGCCGGCCACAAAAATAAATAAACAAAAGTTCTGAAACAAGAAAAAAAAATAAATGAGATAAAAAAAAAATTAAATGAAATTAAAAGTTCACTTTTTTTGGAACATACACCAGTGCCCATTCACAAAGTTATTGTCTGTGAGATACAAAGTTGAGCTAAGTAACATCAACACAGATGAATGCCCCCGGAATGCCACACAGAGCCTCTACAAGGATTCTTCGAGAAGCTTGCTGACCTCTGCTCTGGGTGATGAACAGAGTTTACAATGGAAATGGTGCCACCCAGAATGTCAGGGCCCAAATTAGGGACCACCTCATAGAGAGGTTCATCCAAGAGGAAACCCAGTCCAGTACCCAGAAGAGCCTGCTTTACTGCACTTCAAGGTCAGAAAATCAGAGGAAGGGGCCCAGCAGGATGGCTCAGTGGTCTGGAGCGCCTGCTTGGGAAAGCTTGGGCGGCTTCAGGGACTGCGGTTCGATCCCCGGCACCACATGCTGCGCCAGCCCTTCCATCGGGGCGGGCTGAGCCAGCCATAAAAATGAGTGAATAAACAAAATAAAGGTTCTGAAACAAGAAAAAAAAAAAGTATATAAAAAAAAAAAAAAAAAAAAAAGAAAATCAGAGGAAGCCAGAGAAGATACAAAAGACCTTCTGAGCTCAAGTCTCCTGTGGGTGATACCACCTGGCAGGTGCCATAAGGCCCTCTTGCCCACCTTATTTGTGTCCTTTCCAAGGGTTTGCAAGTGCACCGAACGTTGCAGATTCATCACAGCTGGGAGGGGGAGGATGCCAGCACCACTGGTATATAGCCTGTTCTGGGTATTTAAATATTAGCTTTTGTTTTTTTTTTCTTTTAATGGCCAGCTCAGCCTGCCCTGGGGGTGGAGCTGGTGCTGCATGTGGTGCCGGGGATTGAACTGCAGTCCCTGCGGTTGCCTAAGCTTTTCTAAGCAGGTGCTTTATACCATTGAACCATCTCGCTGGCCCTAAGTTTTAGCTTTTTAAATCTTCCCCACTTTTCTCTTGGCTAGGCATTATTAGCCCAAGTTTGCAAAGAGTGGCTTTTGCACCCTTCCCTCTTTACATCCCATGGGAATTTTACATGAATGAAGTTGTTTAGTCCTCAAAACTGTTTTGAAGATAGGTACAGATATTGCTCTGATTTTATAAGTGAAGCCACTGAAGTCAAGAGGTGTTAAAAATTTTCCCAGGATCACTCAAAAAGGAATTACACTGCCAGGATGGGAATGCAGGTGCTATGCCCTGGAGCCTGGGTTTCGGGTCTCCAGCTAGGAGAAGACAGCATCTCCCACTGCCATGACTGTCAAAACTCTGAATTTGCTAAGTAAATACAGTCATATGTCCCTTAATGACAGGATACGTCCTGAGAAATTCATGGCTAGGTGATTCCACTGCTGTATAAACATCCTAGATATAGACCTAGATGAGACAGGACAGTTGCTTGTCATGGCCTCTTGATAGAGCACAGCATGCCTTTGACAGTAAACCCTGTTGTATGATTATGAGTATACTCTAAAATAGAATGGTAAATACTTAAACCAGTAACACACTTAGTTACTTTCTCTCATTGCTGAGACAAAATACTTGACACACAAAGTTAAAGGTGGAAAGGTCTATTTAGCTCACAGTTTGTGGAGGTTTCAGTCCATAGTCAGGAGCTCCAAGGCAGGATAGCACATGGTGGGTGGGGGGCAACTGATCATGGTGGTGGAAGACAGCAAAAGCATCAAGGTGAGGGAGAGAAGGGACAAGACTTGTGCTGTACCTTATGTTATATGAAAGCTACCCACCTGTAGGGTGGGCATAGCACTCACACACTTAATCCTAGCCACAACTATGTCAAATGGATCAGTAGACCAATTTATTAATCACACACCCTTGATCCTAGCATTATAAACTCCAGATTCAACCACCTCTGAAAAAGCCCATGGGCTCATGTGGCTTTGGGGGATACCAAGACACAAACCATAACAACCAGCATCACCACAAACATAGAAGCAATATGTTGCACCACCACTTATGTTGCACAGCAGTGATGTCACTAGATAACAGGCACTCTTCAACTCCTTCATACTCTCATGGGTTGCCTACAGCACATGTGGCCTCTGGTTATGGGATGCTCAATGTGCACATGAGCAGCAGAGCAGGATTTCTTTTTTTTTGTACAGGATCTCACTACTGACTCATAGCAATCCCTTGCTTGTACCTCCTGAGTGCTAGGATTACAGGCATGAGCCACCACGCCCAGTCTCCATTGCCAACTGAGCGCGCTTGAGAGCTGGGCTGGTGAGACAGGCAGGACCAGGAACCAAACCCTGGCCCCTGAGCTTCCCTAAGCAAGCACTTAATCTGCTCAGCTATACCACTGGCCCTTAGAGCAAGATTTGTGAAACACATCCTATTGCAAATCCCATGCTCTTTCTGCTAATCCATGACTGATTGCCCTTCAAGACTTTGGATCCAACACATGAAGATCAACCAGTAAATGGTCCTTTTCACCAAGAAATCACTGCACTTTTTGATTCTCAATTTCACTTTCCTACATAACCATGAGACAGGACAGTCACTTGAACTCTTGGTCTCAAGCAGTGCTCCAGCCTCAGCCTACTAAGTAGCTGAGATTACAAGTGCGTATCACCATGCCAGCCATATCTATCTAGTAAAAATTCTACTACTTCTCAATAGTTCTGTGAACTGTCCTAGGAAATTCATCAAATCAAGGAGAGAGGTGGTGAGAATCCTGATCAGTAGCCAACTGCTCAAAGTAGAGGTGACACTGTGCTATTTGCAGCTGGCATCTGAAGAAGGGATGGCATCCAATAGCACTGAGCCTTCAACTTATGGAGGCATGGCCATTTCCAGGTAGACAGCGTCCTGGAGTCCCCTAGAAAATGGTTGGTTGTGTGTGGAGATGGTACCCTCTGCTTATGGGAGGATTTGGTACCATGCCCAGTGTGACAGGAAACACAGGACAATAAAATCCCAATTTGCCTATCCCTTACAGATGACAGGTTCTCTCTCTCTCTCTCTCTCTCTCTCTCTCGGTGCTCTTTCTGAAAAAAAGAGCCAGCAGCAAGTTCAGTTTGAGACACTTTCTGGAGACAAGAGGCTTACAACTTTGTGTTTAGGGGACTCTGCCTGCAATTAATCACAATTTTTCAGCAGCCACCAGAAGAGTAAGATGACTTGAAGGGATCTGGAACACCAGATGAGATAGGGTAGCAGAAGGAGCCTGTGACTCTTGCTTCTTAAAGCATCAGGGGTCTCACTCAGCAGGCTGAGGAAGGATAGACCCACCCCCCGGGGAAGGAGAGAAATTGGCCCACTTGCTTTTCTTCCGCTAACCGTGCTTCCTTCCTTGAGCCAGAAATGCCCCACTGGTGGTGCACGGGAGGGCAAGGCCAAGAGTGAGTCATCAGAGGTGTCTACAGATGCCTACGCACTACAATCCTGTGGGCAGGGGACCCAGGACTGGGCTGGCAAAGGTGTTTATGTGAGTGACACCCAGGGAAACCCAAGTCTGTGATCCTTAAGGAAGAAACAGTATAGAAAAGTCAATGGGATTGCCTTTTCCTTGCGTGTAGGAAATCTGTTGTCTGTTCTAGTTGGCTACACTGCAAAAGAAAAAGTTTTAACTACTTTTTGTTTTAAATTTTCATTGACAGCACCGCATGCTGCGCCAGCCCCACCCAGACAGTCCCACCCCTGGGGCACGCTGAGCACCGCCCCCTGGGCGGGGCGCTGAAAACAGGAAGATCACTACAAATACCAGCTGTGTAATGAGACCATCTGCCAATAAATACATAAATAAATACATACAGAAATGAAATAAATGTTCATTGCATTTAGTCTTTAATGCTATTTACGAATGTTTACGGACTTGCTGCTTTGGCTCAGACAGTGGGCCAGCTGCTGGAGACTAAGAAGCATCAGGTACAGTGACGATGACCAAGTCCTCAATGTGCATCCTGCGCAGTCCCAAGGGGGCAGCCCCAGATCCAGCCCTGATTCCTGTACTTTTGAGGGCCCAGCTAGCACTCCCTCACGCTGTGCACCCACCCCTGCCCAGCCATCCTTAGTACTCCACCACATCCCACACTGAAGGCAGTTCAGAGGGCTCTGTAATCTCAGCCACAGAGCAGCACCACCCTTTGTCCCAGAAAAGCTCTGGCTCATCAGGTCATTATTGCCCCACTGCAACCTGGTGCGATCTGATAAGTACAGATTTCAAAACTGTGCTCGTAATTCCTGCCAAAGTGATCTCCCAACTGCACTACCAGGTACAAATTGGGCCTGATCTAAGGATTAAGAAAAAATGCCATAAAACAAACTTCAGAGACAGGAACCTCCAATAGGGAGTGCGCGCGCACACACACAGCCTCTTTCTAGTACTTTGACTCAATTGGTTCTATGATTTCAGCCTGGATTTCTAGAAGAACCTGTTTCAATCACAGTGAAATTCCAGAGCTTCTCAGTGAAGAGATCAATAGGATAGAGTCCAGCTTCCTCTTGTTCTTGCACAGCAATGTCTCCAGTGCATCTATACTAGTCTACTTCCAGCCCCACCCTGGTAGCTGACCATCAGTGCTCAGGCTTATGGTACTATAATAGTGAAAGCTGTCAAGATTGCTGGTAACCAGGGTGGGGAGATAGATAGTTTGGTGGGATAAATGCCTGCCTGGTAAGCACAAGGTCTGAAGTTCAATTCCTGGTACCACATATTGTGCTGAACCCCAGGAACACCAAACCCTAGGTGCACCGAACCCCAGACATGCCAAACTGGAAAGGAAACTGTGGTGTGTGTGTGTGTGTGTGTGTGTGTGTGTGTGTGTGTGTGTGTGAGATGTGCATGCCTGTAATCCCAGGAGTAAGGTGGCTGAGACAGGAGGATACACTATAACTTTAAACTGTATGGCAAGGCCCTGTATCACTAAAAAAAAAAAAAAAAAAGATTACCTGCAACCAGTCTATACATGTCCCAAAAGTTCAGAGAGATGTTCTGGCACTAACTTGGCAATCTTGTTAGGCAGGCAAGAGAAGTATATGTCCAAGAACATGGTCCTGGCCCTCTGCTGGGGGTTTTGTATATATTAGCCCCGGGAAACATGAGCTTGGCATGATGAGGCAGGTCCCTCAGAGCTCACGTACCTAGCTAGTATCTGGAACATGATGGAGCTGGAATGTGAACTAGGCTGCATGAGCCTCCTTATCTCCTCTGGCTACCATGCTGGCTCCACTGCCTTCCTGCCATGGCAGATCTAAGGCTGAATGTGTATCCTGAGACCCTTTATTTGTTAGCAGAAGGAGTACAGCCCCAGGGTGAGGAAGGAGGAAAAGTACATTCATTTCCTTAACAACAAAATCTCTTTTCTCTTCTCTGGCCCTCAGGTTAGTGAGCTGAAACCTCCTGCACCTTGGTCACTGGTCTCCCATCATACATCCTGACAAAGCTGGTATTTCCTTTCACCCTTTCCAAACTTCCACTCTCATCCCTCCTCAGGCTTGCCCATGATCACACATTTCTGTCCTTCAATGTATGCACATATGTGTATGAGACACAGGCACATGTAACATCATGTTGTATGTTTGTGAGTTCCATGAATGATATGATGCCATCAGTCTTATTCTATAGCTATTTTTCAGTCAACCATTTTTTTAGGTTCATTCATGATTGTGTCTGAGCACACAGTTTCTTCTCCTCAAACCCTCTTCACCTAACACTCATGACAGCTTCAAGCAAACATCCCTGCTTGAGGGTGATATTTATTCCTTGTCTGCTAGCACTCACTACAAGATAGACAGGGGCTCTAGTCACATACATTCTATTTATCTTATTTTGGCAAGCATTTGCTGAGTGCTTGCTCTGGGTGAGCCTCTGTCATGGGTAGGAAGGGACATAAGAGATCCTTTGGGCCCTAAAAGCCAGGAGAACATGGCAAAGTGAGGAAGGAAGGAGGACAGGTGGGGCACATCCAGGAAATACCTGTGCCCTGTGTCACAGAGTGTGCAGCCTTCCAATCTGTTCTAGAATCAGTCATGCACACTTCTTACAGCAGCAGTTCTCAACCTGTGGGTCACGACCCCGGCAGGGGTCGGACGACCAAAATACAGGGGCCGCCTAAAGCCATCGGAAAATATGTATTTAAACCCATGCTGTGGCGCACACCTGTAATCCCAGCACTAGGGAGGCTGAGGCAGGAGGATCAGTGCGAGTTCAAGACCAGCCTGGGCCACAAAACTGAGCTCAAGGCCAGCCTGAACTGCATAAGGAGACCCTGTCTCAAAAAGACAAAAAAAAAAAAAAAAAA
>PVJA010018275.1:0-40197 GCA_004027025.1 Myocastor coypus | reverse complement strand
GATGATGGCTCAGCTTGGTTCATCACCAACTTCAACAAAAATGGAGAATCAGAAGCCACCTTCACAGGTATTAAAGAAGCTTAACTCTTATGATCAGAGAACTAAAGACATTAAAGATCAGACCTATAACAGAGTAACCTTAAAGAGGAATATATTTTTAGCCTAGAAAAATCTTTTATGCCAGCACCAGGAAGCCTAACTGGGATGGATAATTTGGATACAAGTTGAGATGATAGAGGCAGATGCAGAAGAGAATGTCAAGCACTAGATTCCCTTAAAACTTGGACCTGGCAGAAGAGCCACCTCTGGTGTGGCTGGAATGAAGCAGGTGACATCAAGAAGAGGATTGCTCCTTTTCAGACCACTCCATCCTCCTATAGCCACTTGATACCTGCAATACTACAAAATGGTCTAAGTAATAAGTCTGTCGTTTAAAATTTTAGTGCTCTGTCTACTAGCTTTTCCCTCTTATCATCTATTTGTTGTATTGTCTTGGTATTTAGACCCAAAACTTTCAGTTATTCCAAAACTTGAAGAATCTACATTAGCATTTTATTTATTTGTCTCCTATTGTAAAAGATATACAATCAAAGTTCTGTAAAGTTTACCACTCCAAGGCATAATTTCAGCATTTCTGTAGTGTTTCCTCAATAGAGAGCATAATTATTCATTTTTTAAAAAGCAATTTTTTTGTGGGGCCAGGGAGACAGCTTGATGGTCTAAGTACCTGCCTGGCAAGCACAAGGAGCCAGGTTCTGTCCCCAGTGCTGCATGCTATGCCATAGCACTGATAATCAAAAGCAAGTGTGGTGACACATCCTATAATCCCAGCAATGCGGAGGCTGAGACAGGAGGATCACTATGAGTCCAAGCTATGTAGTCAGACCCTGTACCAAATAAATAAAAGATCCAAAAAAAAAAAAAAAGTTAACTTTCCTCAAGGTATTATTCTGACTCTTGCTTTCCTTTCCTACAGAAAGTCATGTTGAAATTCTAAATTCTTCCAAACATTTTTCTCCCAGGCAGCGGATGAAGACTCCCTTTCTTGCTAGCATAGCACTGGGCAGTGCTGCTACCTTGTTTTTTGGATCAGTGCACAGAGAAGAGTCACCCAGGAAGGGATGGAGGTGGAGCACAGTAGCAGAGACATTTCGTTGGACATGGCATTTTCATAATATTTAATTAGAAATCAACCAAATTAAAGGTTGGCAAAGTGAAACTGAAATAGTCATTAAGGTATGATGGGATAACCATAAATAATGCTGATGTCAGTTGTACTTAAATATCTAATAAATTTTTCAATTCACCTCACTATGCAGGCCAAGCAAACCTATCAGTTACCTCACCAGGCTTATTGTGAAAATGCATATATTCCAGGAGTTGGCCTGCATGTTAAAATAAAAATCATTCTACTTTGAAGCAATCCTAGCCATATTCTTCAGGGAATTCATTTTGATTTGTATGCCAGTTGCTTAGAATTCTTTCTCAAGTCACTCTTGTTTTACTGGTGGACATGTTTCAAGGAAACTATGTACAAACTTAATTATATTTCAGCTGCAAAATGTGCTGTCTTTTAAAGCAAAAGTCATACTTAACCCTTGTAAAGAATTCACAGTCCAGGGCAGGCCTGTGTAGTCTTCTCCTTGCCTCACTGGAGTTTAAAGTTTTCCCAGAAATTAGTCATTCACTCAGATGGGGAATGGAAAGTGAAAGAAAAGGAATGGGTTGACAACCCATTTTGTAGGATTGTGACATGGAATAATGATTATAAAGCTTTTTGACAATGCTATATTGTTTTAGGAAAGAATTTTATACAGCCTAACTGGCTTCTCATTTGTAATGTTCCACTTCTCTAAGACCAGGCAGGTTACCAGGTCATAGTTGTGTGACATCTGAATAAATTTTGTAACCGACTGGGGAATAGTTCATTCTTGGTTTATCCCATGGTGGATGGTCTCCATTTATGGTTAAAAATGAAGAACAATAAATTATCTTGATTTAATAGTTATGAGTTTAAAGTGCACCATTTATTATGGTTTCTTTAGGCCCATATAATAACTTCTCTTGATTCTACTTAAATCTCTTCCCAGTGGAAAAGAAACTTAGTATGAGTTGGAGGCAGACAACACGCCCGGTAGAGACTTCTGTTTTCTAGGATGTTAGCATTATGCCAGATTCTGCTAACCTGGGTGGTCATTTTTAATGTGGACATTTTTTGGAGGAAGTAGACCAAAACCACTAAACATATTTGCTCCATGAGCTAAACCACAATAAAACAGAGGTCTCCTGTGTATAGCTTTCTTCACTCTTTGAATATAGTTCATTCTTCCTTTATGACCATAAGAAACAAATCGCCTTCGGAAAGGTTCTCTTTGAAGTTTAAGCGCAGTGTTGTAAGTGGGAGAATGCCTGTGTACCTGAAATGCAATTATGAGCCAACATCTGATTAAATGATGAGATGACCATTTCTTCAGGACAGAGAGGTCTGCTCCAGCAGTTGAAGCATGCCACCACCACAGACCCCAGCTGCAGAGTCAGTCATCACCTGCCCATTGCAAATTGGAATGTAGGAATCTGGAGAAAATTTGAAGCACTATAAATAAGTAGTAGTTGCATTCCATAAAAGATAGTGTTATTCTAGATGCCTACATCAAAACAAAGATTCAATTTATGTGGCTTTCAGGTGTAACTGCTCAACACCTTCCAGAGTTGCCACCAAATCCTGTTTCCTTTTCCTTTATTTTTCTTCTTCCACAGAACTTAGTCTGGGACTACAAGTGTGAGAAACCTTGGATTGCTTGGCTAGGAAGACTGTGAGTCACATACAAGTGGTCATTGAAAGACATAGTGAATGTTTTCATTTTATTTTATTTTTTTTAAGATTTATTTATTATTTCAGAACCTTTATTTGTTTATTCGCTCATTTTTACGGCCGGCTCAGCCCTTCCCGAGGGCAGGGTTGGCACAGCATGTGGTGCCCGGGGATCGAACCATGGTCCCTGAAGCTGACCAAGCTTTCCCAAGCAGGCGCTTTAGACCACTGAGCCATTCCGCTGGTCCCTATAGTGAATGTTTTTAAAGAATTCATTCCAGTAGAAGATGCATTGCCAATAATTATTGGGTAAATATGTTTCAAAGACAAGGGAAGTATTTTCAGTACAACGAGGCAGATTAAAGGCAATAATTTTATTCTAATAAATCTTAAATGTTTAAATTCCCCCTATTTTATGAACATCTCTTCAATACTGAGGACAATTTTTGTCCAACAGAAACATTATGGGTTTGATTGATCTGCCTCATTCTTAGATCTAGTACCACGAGCCTTCCAGCAAAATAATGATGGAAACAAATATTTAGAGCCCATTTGGGCTGTGGAAGCAGCCATGCTGCATAGGCTGGTGAGGCCCCAGAAGGAGACCTTCCTGAGCTGCTGTAGAAAGAAGCGTGAGGCAAGTGTGTTCATAGAGGGGAGGAGTGTTGGAGGGGATGATGGCAGGGCATCTTATTCTGAAAACAGTCAAAAGTGTAAGCATTCCCTGCATTTGTGTGCACACCTCTTATAGAGAGCGGAGTAGGGTGTGATAGTCTAGGGCGACCATGGTCAACAGGCAGGGATCATGTGGAGACCCTGCTGTTGAAGCTGGCCCTGTGCTTGTGCTATGCAACGTAGTCTCTAAGGCAATTGGACCCCACTGGCCCATGCATCCCCCCTCCTGCTAAATTTGAAGGACAGTGTGACATTTCTTTGTTTAGCAAGTTATATACATCAACATTTCTATGATTCACCAGCATGACTTGGAGAAGTGAACAGAATTCCATTTACTTGGAAATTTTCTGTTTCCAGTTACTTAGACAGCTCTTTCATCACATTTTGGCTGCAGATGTAGGTGAGTGATCCTTTGTATTTTTTCAAAATGCAGGTTTTGAACCTGGATGTAAGATGTGAGCTCAAGGTACGTGTCATGCTGTCTTGTTCTGAGTGACTGAGCAGCAGCCCTCTGGTCCGATTCCTTGTCTTACCGGACTCTGGTCCAGGTCCCAGATGCTGCACACAAGGACTGGCCCTGAAACTGCACTGCAATAGGCAAGAGCATAAAGAAATGCTGCTGAAGCCATGAGTGTATATACAGCTGTACTGGTGCGTCACTGGGGACTTCAGAGTCTAGATGCCCATCGAACTTGATAAACATGTAATAGAAATAATGTGGGCTACCTCTTTAAAACTGAAAACATATATCTCAATTTTAGTTACATAATCAAAATCAAAATATTACAGAAAAATAGATTGTAAGTAGAATTTTTATGAGGGATACATATATAAAACACCTACTTTCACAAGTTCAATGTATACACGTGTTATGTACATAAATGTTAAGAAATTAAATGTACTTACATCATGTTACATTAAAGTAAATGTCGGAGGGGCAAATTAATAAAGGAGCATGACCAATTTTAAAGTAATTGCTTCTGCAAAACAGCACATCAAATAATAAAGTTACAGATTTGCTTCTTTTGTTAGAACAAAAGAGATAATTTCCTTCTTTGGTTTGCATGGGGCATGGACCAATAGTCAATTTGCATCCACTCATGATGTCAATAACTGCATTGTAATCGGTTATTCTGCAGAATAAAGTGAGTGACCACATCAATTGCTGGTCAATAGAAGGTGACCCACTCATGGGAAACTGGTTTCCCTTGCAGGCAGTCAGAGATGCCCAGCATGGACTATTTAATTATTAGCGATGATGGGGAATTGACCCAAACGCTGCCTGTGTCTCACAGCCATCGCCCCCGCTTGCTGTACCTCGCAGCTGCCTGATCTTTTCTGGAAACTGCGAAGTGGAATGATTTTCAGTCACTTGAACAGATACTTGTCATTGTCTTAGGGTTGCTAGCATTCACAGAAGGATAGACAGCAATTGTTCTTCAGTCATGAGGCCCTTTGCAAAACCATATTTTTCCATTTTTAAAATCAATCCACAGGCATCAGAGAAACCACAACTATTTACTGATGGCTGCTTCTCCTGGCCCTGTTATCCATCCCACGTCTCATGCAACTGGTTGCAACTGCAGCTTGGTGATCCGGGAAAATAAACGTCGGAGAAGAGCAATGGCAGTCTTAATAGATCCACTTATTGAAAATGGTGCTACTTCTGTCTAAATTAAGTGTGTAATCGGCAGGCCTTATTTATACTCTCATAGGGATTAACTTATTGATCTAATTAAGATGAAGCTCTACAATGATTTGCCAGTCACCCTGATAGAGTAGCAGCTGCACATTATTCTACTTTTTAAATAAAACTGACATTAGTGACTGAAAATAAAGCGCAGTGTTCTTGACATGTGCTCTGTTGCCATACAGTAGCAAAAACTCCGTTTATACTCACATAAATATTGATTTTAATTTTAACTTAGATTAAAAAATTATTTGTCTATGGAGTTGATTCTCTTTATTTGCATTTTTTTTGTTTTTTTGTTTTTCATCTGATCAAAGATACCAGAAATAATATTTTTCAAATGTCTTACTTTCTTATAAATCACTTACAAGTCAGTTTCGTAACTGGTCAGCATGATTCAGTCTCTTAGAAGAAGAAAAACTGGGTGATCAATCCGTAATGCAGCCACTGCAGAAGATGAGGACTTAGATGCATTGATTTGGTTACTAGGTTGTGCTCTTCTGGCATGTGTGTTTGTGTTCACTGGTCTCATTCCATTAGGATCGTGCACAGATTTATCTCTTAGCTAGGATGAACGATCATGGCCCATGACTTGATATTTCGAATGTGCTTATAGGGTAGGGAATTACCCTCACATTCTCCAGATTGCATCAAATTCACACCATACTCAAAGCCCTAAGCCCAGTATGCGGAGAGGAGAAATCCAAGGTCCATGTGGGTCCTGCTACCCTGGTGGCACCTATGGGAGCTGGAGAGTGGCAGACACTTAACAACATGTGAAAAAAATGTTCAGTTTGTAGGAGTGCTAGTGAGAGCTTCTAAAAATGGAAAATGGAAAATCCGATATAAACATACCCTTTCAAACTTACCTTTTCACAATATGTTCTGCCATTCTTATTTCAGAGAGATTTGAAATTTATTAGTGGTTAACTTGATTAAATATGTATTGCTGCCTAGACAATCTCCTTACAGTATTTTTTCTCTTCAGGAAGCAATGTTATTTTCATTTGCGTGAAAAATAACCCCTTTCCCCAGACCCACAGTGAAATTTTCTAATAAATGTTTTCTGGGCCCAGTGTAAAGCCAAAAGCTTATTTTCAAATATTGTTACCATGATAACTCAGGTTGAAGAACCTTTAGAGTCTGTCTCCAAGCACATATGATACACACAGGAATGCACATACATGATGCGCCAAAAGACACATCACCTTTTGCTTTCATATCTCAGATCTATTGTAAACTATGTCATGAATCAAAACCCTCTGCTTAAGTTCTTTATTTATTTGCTTCTATTTTCCATTTATAGTAAATCATCCTTCCTTCTGAGCTTTGGATAGCATAGCTATCAGAGGAAGGGCAGTCTCAAGCATAAACCCAGCACATGGTGAAAACTGCAGCCAGTGCTGCAAATGCCTACTTTTGCCTGAGGTTCTCCAGTCATCTCCTGTGCTCCTACAGAAAGAACACGGGAGCATTTGTCAGGCATGAAGTAGGCACCACCAGCATGCGAAAGAAAGAGCAAAGTCCTGAGTGCATTCCGCCAAGGCAGCATCAAGTGCTGTCTGATTTCTGGGTAGCGTACTGGGCTACAACTTCACAGGCACTATTGGGGGAACAAATTATTCTCAGAAAGCAATGCCTAAGGGCGACGCATTTTCATCAGTGAAGTGACATTCCAGATTTATTTCTTAAGAAATGTGTCAGCAGTATGCACTGGAGCCAGCACCCAGGCAGCCTGGCTGGCCACTGCTTGGACAATGTAAAAATAGCACATGGAGATGAAGAACCACAGTGTTTCTTTAGCTTTAAGGTTGTGATTAGTGAGAGAGATCACTTCTGGGGAATTTGTGTTGGTAATAAACATGTTTTCATAATAAATTTAAACTGGGAAGGGAGAGAGATTTGGTGAGTGACAAGAACGTAAGTTGACAAAGGAAGGAGATGATGGCTCCTCGCCAAGAGGAGGAGGAAGGGAGATAGCATGTGCAGACTGAGCATGCGCATTTCCCACAGCCAAGGAAGGATTGGTACCTGGGTTCTGAATCCCAGAGGAGAGCAGAGGCTGGAAGGCTGAGGAATCTCGGCACACACAGGAGTGAAGCAAGGAGGTGCTAGGCGCCCTGATTTTGCAGGTGGAAAGCAAACACTGTAGCAAGCGTGTTATTAAAGGCAAGGGAGAGAGAAAGGCAGAGGAACAGGAATGGACCAGGGAGAAGACTGCTAGAAAAACAGAAGTGAAAGAACAAGGTCATGGAACACAAGCCAGAAGGGGATTCTATGAGCACAAGGACTTCCCAGCACCAGGAGAGTCATGAAGTGTCAACTTTAGCTGTGGCTCTGTCGTGAGTCACTTTCAGGCCAGATTATTCAGATGCTGCCTAGGAGTGTTTTAGGATGCACAAAACAACCCATTGGTTGGAAGATACTGTTGATTGTCATGACATGGATAGGGAAGAGGAGAGCTCTTTTTTACACTTAGGGGAAAGTTTGGGATATGCTAAAATATTAAAATGAGTAACACAGACCCTACAATAAAGATTGATCCAGCCACAGAAGTCAAGAGTGCAGAGGACGGCAAGTTGGTCCAGAGTAGCAGGCTATGGTTTAATTGCTAGTGCATAGGACAGAAACTTTGTGCTTAGAGAAGAGGCAGAATTAATAGACTACTCTAAGAAGAGAAAGAAAAAAGTTAATAGCTAGGAAGTATTTTATAAAAGCCAACAGTGTGTAGGATGAGCCAGAGCGGTGGGTCAAGCTGATGAAAAAGTAAGCAGTGTGAAAAATAAAGCAGAAAGTTACCAAAACAGACTTTTTATTGTTGTTGTTGCATGAGATTATCTTTCCATTTTTACATAAGCAGAACATGTGGTATAGGAATGAGTCTCAGGGCAATCTATGAAAACTGGCTTGCAAACAAAAGCAGAAGAAACACATAGGTATCTTCAAAACCATCAATATTGGAGGTATCAGAGAAATTATGAGAGGAACAGATCATGCTCGTAAGGAGACAATGAAATGCTGGTGATATTTAACTTTTCACAGATCTGAAGTAAAAAACTAAGAAAGAGCTTTCAAGATATAGTCTACAGAATAATTCCATCAAAGGCAGAAAGGTCCGCGTGCTTGCAGCCCCATATTAATGGGTCAGTGTGGTCATGCCACACTAGAGGGAGAGCACTGGCCAGATGTCCTCTCACTTGTGTGGCCATGCATGACCCCTAAAACCTGGTTTATTTCATAGCAATGAAACCTTGGACTCATCTTTTATCCTCTTTTGAAAATGCAGCTTCTCTTTGAAATAGAAAAGGAAAGCAGAAACATTTTCTCAATTCATTCTTTCTTTCCTCTCCTGTCTTGACATCCTAGAAAACTATTGCCCTGCCATTGCTTGTCCAAGGTCCACAGCTACTGGCATTAAACTGCCCGCAGCCTTGAATTCTCAGAGAAAGTTCCCTTCTACTTTGCTAAAGCTGGGTCACTTGGGCGCTGACCTCACTAAATAGCACTTATTGTGTCTGGATTCAGGCCAAGTTGGAAAAGTGTGTTCAGAAGGATTTTGTTTCTTTGTTTTTTGGCCTTTTCTGAGTAGCATAGTAGTTTTCTTACAATATCTTCATGAGGACCAGGAACCATATGCCTCCATCTAGTCCACTTGCTTTAGACTTCTACAAAGCTCTGCTTTACTCTTCCCCTTTCTTTCCTTAACCCTGTACACACATGATGAGTGGTGCATAATAAAGCCCAGATCTTTCCAAGATGTAAACTACCTAAGCATCACCTGAAATGGTATTAAAATCACAGATACTGATTCTGTAGGTTTGAGGTAGTTGGGTATACTTCATGTCAGGTAGTATTGGTATTTATGCCCCCTGAAGAGCCACAATAATTTAATACTTTAAAGGTTTTCTAATTCTGTGCTGAGTTGTTAAAAAATAAATCAAGGACAAAAAGAACTGGTCCAGAAATGACTGTTGAACGAGCAGCTTAAAGACTACTTAATATCTGTCGGTCTGTCTTGTCTGTCTATCTCTATCTATCATCTATCTATCTATCTATCTATCTATCTATCTATTTATATTTTAGTGAGTTTGTTTAATTTTGTGAAGATGTTGAGCATTTCATTTGCTGGAGTAATAACCTGTTTGTGATTTTCATCCCCACAGGGATACAATGATAGGCTAGGAAGAGACAAATCCTAGCATCTCTAAACTTTATTTTCTCCCAAAGGTAGGGTCAGTCAATATTCAGGAAATGACCCATGTTACCCTTGTCTCATTTTTCACCATGCGTATTTTTAATCATTTGAGGAGCCCCGACCCACACTGCTGTTGCTCCCTGGATGGACTGATCTGTACTTCAAATGTGCGGTGAGGCACAGACTGTGGTGTCGCTTCTGGTCGGCAGAGCTATGAAGCTGAGAGAAACCTCTGCTGCTAGGAAATAACGTTGCTTGATGGGGGCCAGAATCTGGGGCCAATTTTAGAACACATCACACATTTTACAAAGTGCTTCACTTCCAACATTGCTCATCCAGGGAGCAAAGCATAATAGAAGCATGGCAGGAGTATCTTTCTGGAGAAGATTTGGGCATGTGGGCAGTGCTCGCCCTACGGAGATCATCAGATACCTAAAGGTCAGCATTTGGGCAGAGGATGTAGAATGGTGACACACCACTAAAGCAGTTAGAAATATTCAGGTGCATTGAAATTGATGAAGTCTCACATTTATCTAAGATAAACATTTGATTCCAGTTGCTTCTTTTCTTATCAAGTACTTTCCCATTTGCAAACCATATCTTAATTTAAATTCTTTCTTGCATTTGTTTAAAGTTAGCACTGTCATTATTTAAAATAATGAACTTATTTAAACTATTTGAGCTCTTTCTATATTAACATAATATGTCTAACTCTAATCTCAAGAGTAACTGATAACTGCTAAAGAATTTTAGGACAAATTCATGCATCTATTTAAAGCCAAAAAAAAATTGTGTCTCATTCATGTTAGGTGATTTTTTAAGTCATGAAGAAGGGACAGTAGAAATTAAAAACAATTCTTATCTTCATGACTTTTTTAGTGTAGCTGATAGAAAGGAGTCTATTTTCTGTCAGATGTTATTAAGTTCTAGTAAGAAAGAAGAAAACCTCAACAGGGTAAAAGTCATTCTAAGGTCAAACTGAGCTTGTAGGCAATGGAAAAGGACTCCACACAGCCAGACTTTGAGAGGCTGAGTGGTCACAGAGAGCTCTAGGAGCCGCTGACTCAGAGAGCAGCTGAAGGAGGGGCTGAGAGGAAGGGTCAGGCAGGGAGCACGCAGGGAACCAGCCCTGTTCTCATTTAGGGGTGGAACACAGGACATGGACAGAGTTGTCCAAGAAGGTGAAAATGGGAACTCTCTGTATAAAATTGAGACACACCTGGACTAGAGTTGCTGAGTCAGTTGTAAGATTTGTTATCTTAAAGGAATGATGGAGGATTAGAACTGGACTGCATGACACACAGTGCAGTATGATGCACATATTTCCCCCAATTTCTTTGTATGGGAAGCTTTCTCCTTGATTCTACAGGAGGTGGAAACAGAAGTTAGGTATTTGCTCAGTGCACTATGGATAGCAGTGACCAGCATGGTGTCGCTCCTCATTCTGCTTCCCCAGCTCCTAAGCACTCATCAGACTGTTGAAATAAGACCCAGACCACTGCCCTCCTCCAGGCTTACAGCTCCAAATCTCAATGTAACAGAAATGTCTGAAAAGGCATGCAATGGCTGAGGGACTGAAGACAGAGGGCATGGGGCCACAACAGGGGCAATGTCAAGCATGGGGACCGACCATCTGGCGCCAGGGCCCAGAGCCAGGAGAACCAAGGTAGTACCTGAAACGTCACACTGAATCCGCATTAGGCCCAAGTTGTCCTGGGGCTGAGCAGATATCTACCACATGTTCATCCTTGAGATTGCACCCCGGGGACCGGGCAGCTGCGGCCCCCGTGCCAGCCACTCAGGAGCCTGTGTGACAGGCCGTGTGTGGTTTCACTCCTGAAAGCCTCAACTCACAGAGTGGATGGGTTCCTTTTCAGTATGAGTCATTCAAGTCCCCAGGACTCTCTGGTGTCCTAGGCACTATTGGAGTTTATTGGAAGGAAAGTACGTTTCCTGACTGGGCATCTAGAAATGAAATGTAACTGTCTCCAAATTCAAGAAGTGCATTCTGGCAGACAGAGCAAAACAACCTTCCCTCCCTTCCCCACATCCCACCACTTGCACACTTGCCATAAAAAGGATAATGCTGATATTTCAATTCTGATTTTCCAGCCTTCAGTACTTCTCCTTGTGTCCCTTGACTTTAATAATAAATTAATACTTTTAAAGAGATAATGATGAGTCAGCAAGTTAGCCCAGCAGCACAAGTGGCTGCGTCACAAGCACAGGGTCTTGAGTTCTGTTCCTGAAAGAAAGAAAGAAAGAAAGCCGTGAAAGACTTTACGTGTCTGAATGATAGCTCTCCTTTCTTCAGTTGTATATTTTTATCTCTGCGGTACAGGTGAGCAAAATAACAAGGATGACAGTGACAAATGATATTTATTAGACACCTGACATGTAGTAGACATGGCTAGAAGCAATGATCCTAGGTTTTCCATTCTGTCTCACACCTTTCTCCTCCTGTCTGTCTGCCAAAATCCTTGTGGCCTGCTTCAGACTCCTTGATAGAACCAAACCTATGCCTGCCTTGAGCACGGAGAGCATAGCCAGTCTCCCTCAGTGACCTTTAAGCTCCTGACGTCTTCCTCCGACTTGCTCTTACTGTCATCTTTCTTTTTTCAACACAGAGGTCCCCCTGTCAGGTGATCCCTTCTATGGCTGAATACCCTAAACTCTTCTTGCTTTCTGTGGCATTACCCTGTGTGGTGCATTTTCCACCTGCCCTTCTGTGGAACTCATTTTAACTATTATCCACTTATCTGTGTCACATGAATGAGGAGAAGCGAATGATCTCTACTCGAATGTAAGGATCCAGAGGGCAGGACCGGTCCCTGTTGTGTCATCAGGGCATAGCACTCAAATAATAAGTAAACACAACTTTCCTTCCGTGGTTGTTGGTGCTGGAATCACTGCGTGGGCCAGCAGTGTGACAGGGCTAGGGAACACCAGCCCTCACACACGGCCAGAGGAAACCAGAATGAGCAACAACTGGGAAAGTACCCAAGCCATCCCTTAACAATTTCAATAGCAGATGATCAAGCCCCGAAATTCTACTACTGGACACACCTCCTAAGGCACGGGTCCCCAAGTTTTATCTTCTTGAGTCCCATTGAGTGGAGAGGAACTGCTTTGGACCAAATGTAAAACATGTGATATAGGCAGAAGTAACTATATAGTACCAAATACAAAGCCAATGAATAAGAAGCCATTTATTTTTCTAGTAAAGATGACATTATACATATCATTTTAACAATGGTATAAGAAAAAAAAAATTATGTAGTACATTTTTGTACTTTTGCTGATGTTAAAAACTGTATTATCTTATTAAATTATTAAACACAATATCACAAACTTATATTTAAGAATTTAATAAGAGACTTACATGGCTCCTTAACAACAGTAAGTGCACCTTCACAAGCATACATCTGTGGCTGGCCCATGTGGCCAGGGAACATCTGACCACTGAGTGTGAGTGCTGGACTCTTGGGGCAGAGTCAAAGCACCCTGATCACTTCCCTGGTAGCCTTTTGTTATCACCTACACAGCATACATTGAACACCAAGCAAGCAGATTGTGAAAAATATAGCCAAACGTCACACCTAGTAATCTTCAAAGTTTGTCATCTTTCAAGATTGCAACAACTGCAACCTGCTGCGCAAGGCAACACACAGCCCATGGGTTGTAGGTTGGACATGCTTGCTGCAGAGAAATACTGACACGGTCTCGTGTTAAAGCCTGTGTGTTCATGGGTACAGCAGCATTAATAGCAGCCAAGAGTGGAAAAGGCCCAATGCCCAGCAACAAAGTGATGGATAACTGTATGTGCTGTCAGTGCCAAGTTTTGTTATTTAGCAAGGAAAAAGAGAACAACAGATGCATGCTGCAATGTGAATAGACACCAACATGTCACACACACCAAAAGAAGCCAGTCCTCAGGACCCCACATAGTGCACTGTTTTGTTTGTTTGAAATGTCAGAACAGGCACAGCCATAGGAACAAGAACTATAGTATTAGCTGCCAAGGCTGGGGTAGGGAAGTGTTACAGAAAATGGAAAATTAATAAAATATGAGACAACGAAAAAAGGCCATAAAAGTGTGTTGCTACAATTTTGTAAATGATTAAGCTCAAAAGTATCTGTGCAACAATGAATATTTGTTTGTTTTTCTTTTTTATATTCTATAGGGTTTTTAAGGTTTAGAATATCAACAATTGATATTCTACAATTGAAAATTCCTGTGTCATGTTATGTCTAAGGCATTTGATATTCAGAAAAATGATGATGTTAAGTTCAAGTGCCTAAATTATAGGGAACAATATCATTAAGCTTCTCTTCTGCATGGTTAACAACTTAAGTTGGCAGTCCAAACATTTAGAGAAAAAGAAGGAATACAAGTGTAACCAATATTTTGGTTCTAGCCCTTCAAGGTCAGTGAAAACACAGGACATAAAAGAACCTGTATTTTAAGAGCATATAACTCAGTGGAGTCCTAAACTTCCTGTTCAGAGAGATTATGGAGCCACAGAGGACAGTGACTGATGGTCTACAATGTGCCTAAGGAGAGTCCCCTAGAGAGAAAATATTCTTTCAGGCTTCCACAGAGAGCAAATTAGTCAAGCAACGGCTGTGATTCATCCAGATGGCAGACACTGAGAAAAGTTTTGCAAATCACAATACATGGTTCCAGGATAAACCCTGAGGGCACCTGATTGACCTTATCAGATACAAAAGCTACATAGTTTTTGTAACATAAGTCTTGCTTTATCTTGGTCTTAACCATCCAGCAGAAAAGTCTAATCATAAGGTATAAAAAGGAAAGCCATATTAATATACTGAGTCATGGGCTGGTGAGATAACTCAGTGGTCTAAAGTGTCTGCTTAGGCAACTGCAGGGACCACTGTTCAATCCCCAGCACTACATGCTGCACTAGCCCCAACCTCAGGGCAGGATGGGCTGGCTATAACATAAATAAATAAGTTAAAAAAAAGAAAAAGAAAAAGAAAAAAATTATTTTAAAAATGCTGAGTTGTAAAAGGCTCAAGTCAACAGCCCCTGATAATGTCAGATGAGTGGATAAGCCACTACTTTTATAGAATATTGGAGTATATATTCGCTACTTTCTCTTTGTACAATGAAAGGAAAGATTTATACTAATGAAGTTTAGACAAGAAATCATGCCTGCATCTTGGACTCTCAACAACTACAACGAGGACAACATTATACAATGTATTAACTACTATAAAAATAATAAAAAAAAAATAAAATAAAAAATAAATAAAAATAAAAATAAGTTAAAAGTTGAAAAAAGTGACAAGTTAGCGCTAATGAAGAGTGAGAGGTTTGGAGAAGCATGAGGAGAACTGCCCCAAAATGTTGATGCTCATTGCACAACTCTGAGTACATTAGAAACATTCAGCTGTACCTGAGGAGGGCAGCTTTTGTGGTGCATGGACTGTAAAGCACTACAGACACAAGGTGTCTTAGTTACTCTTCTCTCCTTGCCAGAACAAAATACTGAACACCCACATTGAAGGAAAGAAAGGTTGGCTTAGCTCACAGTTAGTGGAAGTTTCTGTCCATGCTCAGCTTGCTCCAAGGCAGAGTGACATGTGGCAAATGGCAGCAATTCATGGTGGCAGAAGGCAGCAAAGGGCAAAGGGAGGAGCAGCAGTTGTGGCAGCTAGCTAGCCTCTCTCCTTCCCCAAGTGTATGCAGATTAGCCACCCCAGGGTGGAGGTAGTATTCACAGCCATAATTCCTGCACTGGATGATGAACTAATCACAAACTTTAGAAGCTGCCCCAGTGCCTGTATGAGGGTTTTAGGAGATAAATAGCACAAACTATAAAACAAGACAAGGGAGATTACAGGAGATTTCTGGACTTCATTTTATTTTGCTAGAAAGTACAATCATTTTCTAGTTCTCTCGTGCATTTTAAGCTCCTCAATATTTGTACTTTTCATGAGATAGCATCAGCAAAATAAAATAGTATTGGTTGGGAAGTTTTCAGTTAAGCATCATTAGTTGATTCCTAACTTAATGTCAGATCAGTCAATTAAAAATGACTTTTTTTTAGCTAAAGTGTGATACAGATGCATTATTTTGCATCAAATCTGTATTAATTTCCACGCTATATTTAAATCACATTTTGTATGATTGCATGAAAGAATGGAAAAACCTCTAGATGTGTCCTGCAAGTTAGGATAAACTTGATTGAGAGGAGAATCACCTATGTCCTTCTGTAAAATATAGCTAGGATGGCTTACCCTGTTTGCAAGCTTGGCTGCCCTAGACATCTTGAGCCTCTTCATAACACTTGAAGTTAATGTACCAAGTGCCCCTTTTGGTATTACTTTGCCCTTGAATTTTTACAATCTTGTGCATTTTAACAGAAATTTAACTCACATGTTCATCATATCTTTACACTTGAAATAATAAAAAAATCATATTTTAAGGTGTTTTGATGACCAGAAAAGCTATTGAGACTTTAGAAGATTTTAAGGAATGTTTATAAAAAGGAACCAGGAAGATTGTTTTTGAAATGTTAACCTGCAACACTCAGGGATTTTACATTAGGTGTATTCTAACTTTTACCAGAGAAGTCTTCTCAATTGCAATAGATAAAGGGGGAAAACAAGCGGGTGGCAGCGTACATGAAAGCACTGAGGCGCTTGGTAGGGCACAGCACGCATGGCTCTGACCACATATTGCAGCACTGGAGAGTTTTCCAGCCTGTTCCTCCCAATGAAAAGTTCTGAACAAATGAGTTACCAGGAACATGTAAGCTGTCACCTGTCCAGCTCTGAGTTTCCATGTTTGAACGTGTTGCCTCTTCTCATTTCTCAAAATTTTATTGCACTTTATGCAAAATGTGCTGTGTAGTTATTTCAAACTTAGTTTTTATACTAGGTGTAAATGTATTTTTCTTTTCATGAGATAGAAGAAAATACATCATGTATTTTATACATCACTGATTCTACCACAGTGCTTTTTCCTGTACATTGTCTTCATAGCAGGTAAAATGGCTGCTAATATTTCATAAGAAAGCATAGTTAAATGTAAATCACTCTATGTTTTGAAATTAGGGTTCCTTCTAGGCTTTCTTTTAAATTGTTAAGTTGATTTAGTTCCCGATTCATCATACACACTTAAGACGCTTCAAGGGTTTGCAGCTTCAAGTCTTTCCTGGCTTCCCTTTTCAGAAGTGGAATATGTAATGTGGCTTTACTTGGTTCCAGATGGATTGATTAGTATCACTTCATCTCCATGTGTCCATTTACAGATCAATTACACTTCCTGAGAAGGCCACTTGAGCTGACAATTAACTGCCTGGACTTCCTCATTTCTTTTCTTTTTTTTCAGTAGATCAGATATACATCACTCTAGGATATAAAGAGATGTTTCCAAAGTCTTATCTCAAGTACCTTCCTGTTGAATATGATTCAGAATTTATAGAGCTTCAGAATGAGTGTTTACTTTTGCATACTGTAAGCCCTTGTAAAGGAAAGTCACCTAAGCTTGGTTTAGATAACTGAAGTCCGTATTGTATGTTTAAGTTTAGATAGTGATTATGTTAACCTAAACCAAAATCAGCCCATTTTTATGTAGTGTTTTTCTTCTTTGAAGTGCTGTTAGTGACGTACTCATTAATGGAAAGAACTTTTACTACTTGAAAATTACCAATAAGTACAATTGGGACCTAGTTAACCTTTGACCTTACCTCTGTATGACTAGGAAACATCACAGTTCCTTCTGAAAAGTATATGAAAACATTAGACCCTCAATGAAAATGAAATTACCTTTGAACGATAAAATATTAGATACCTTTTTAGTGTGATAAAATATAGCATTTTAGAGATTTTAAAGCTGGACCTTTGAGTCACCTCAGTTCTTGTGTATTTCTTGTATATGTTAAATAAAAAGCAAGATTACTACCTTTAAACTGTAAGATGCTGAGCTACATTGGTGGAGTTCAGTGAGTAATTTCAGTGTCAAGTTAGTCAAATGTGATTTGTTCATCACATGGATTTGAATGCCACAGTGCTTCAATGGATGCTTATTTTGGGTTTCCCAGTTCTCTGTGTTGTTTTGTAGCATGAAGACGAGGAGCTTTGACTCACCATGCCTGGGTCATTGCTTGCTTCCTTTGCCTAAAGATTTTTGTTGATGGTGTGAATTCTAAACTGAGCTGCCTGGGTTTACAACATGGGTGGGCATGAGGCATCTTAGAAGCCTACCACGCTGTGTACCACTTATTTAACTGTAATTCCTAGGGATGTTCCTGTAGATTTTCTAATAAATGAAAGCACTCAGCACTGCTTCTCTGCAGTACAGTTTTAAAGTATTTCAATGGACAATTCTTATTCTTCTTTGTTTATCTGGACGTTTGAAAAGATCCACTGATGTCATCTCTGCAAGTGTATTTTGAAAATTTTGCATGACTCTTTCACTACGAAGGTATTTTTACAGTGAAGAAGTAGGCTGCAGTTTTAATTTGAAAGCATACCTATTTCATGCCAAAAAGGAATGGTGGCTACCAGCTACCAAGTCTTTGAGTGCTTGTAACATGACAGGTGTACCCAGCGATAAAGACTAAACCAAACCTTGAATTTACTTTACTTTTCAGTAGTTTGCTCAAGAAATTCTTCCATTATATTCCAACTGTGTTTGATAATCTCTCTACATCCCAAGTATATCATTCACCCATGCCCAATTACATTGAAAGCGATAAGGCCTTTGCCTCATTTTAGAGACAATGAACATTGCAATGAATCTTTCATTATGAAGCTTGCGTTTCTTCAATGTTCTGCATCCTGGTGTGTAACAAGTAAGTGATATTTGCTTGCTTGATAGCAATAAACATTTAAAAATGAAAATTGGATATTTTTTCACATCTTGTCTCACATGAGTACTTTAAAAGTGTCATTACTGTATAACTACATAAACATTTCTAAAGTCAAAACTTTTGTTATGCTGCTCTTCTTAGATCTAGTATTAAGTGAAAAAAAAATATTTTTGCACTGTTTTGTAACACTGATCTATTTTGAGGTTTTTTTTTGGGGGGGTACTTGGTATTGAACTCAGGACCCTGTGCTTGCCAAGCAAGCGCTTATTTTACTGAGCTATCTCCCCAGATCCTGTAATGTGGCAATATTAAAAACAAGAATAATGCCATTTTTCTCATGGCAACCATTTGTGTGCTGTTGTAGAAGCATATCTAATCATGAATTCTTAGGCTGTGTTGTGAAAATAATCCTTCTTTTTGAAAGCTTTGCCTATGGACCGCCTGCCTACACAAATGTCTGCATATTTTCTCCAAGTTATTTTCCAACGCATAAGCCGTTTGTAGTGGGCTGTTTTGCGGAGCGCAGGAGCATATATGTTGTGTCAGGTCTCTTTTATCCATTTATTTTCTGTTTCATTGCTTTGGTTATGACAACACATTTTCTCTGTGGCTATTACTTAGCATTTGGAATATGAAAGTATCCTGAAAGATCTACTTTTAAATTTCCATATAGTTTCAAAGTGCTTAGTCTGAGCTGAATTCCAAGCATCCATAAGTCTTGCAGAAACCAACCTGTGCCACACAGTGGCACTGAAATACGAAGTGACATGCCACCCTAACTGGCTATTACGTGACGAGTAAACAAGTTTAATTGTGTTATTCACCTCATTGACTTTAATGAGTCAGTAATAGATGTAATAGGCACCTCAGGGCCAGACGGCACCGGGTAGGAAGTCCCCATGAAATACCATTTTTTCATCTCAAGTGTCTGATAAATATGTTAAGTTCTCACGCTATGGCAATGGTTAAAATTTCATAGCAGCTGGTCAGTTACTGTGCAGGGGAGAGTCCAGCCAATGCTATTGGCTGCTGGTGGTCCCAGCTTCACTTTTATAGAGACAGCAAGGGTGGAAAGGAAGTCTTTGTTTCTGACATGTAACATGATACAATAACTGAATTCTATAAAATTTATGTATTCATTAAAATCCTCAGAGGTATTATTTTGAAAGGGAACAGATCTCCAAGCACACCCCGTATGCACTTTGTGTGAAAAGATGCACGCAGAGAATAATTATGTGTGATCTGCACAGGAGCAGTGCCTTATGGTGGAGACTGCCCGTGGCTGGAGGCAGCAGACTATCCCCTGAGTTCTTTACATCCTGCTCATTGCCAATTCTCAGATACAGGAGGCTTACACTCTTCATTTATGTTATAAGGTTTTCAATAGCTTAAGTTGATAATTCAAGAGTTTGTAACCAGTAGCTGTGGATTTGACTTCAGTATTTCTGAATACTGTATATGGAACAATAATTGTAATTATTTCTCTCTTCAGTTACTTGACAGTATTCTTTTACAAAAAGAAATATAAGAATTTTTTTTCTTAGTGTAATATTTAAAAGCTGACTCTGTAGCAAAAGGGAAACTTGCTTTAACAAGCAAGGCAATATTTTTGCTCAGTTGTATATTTCCCCTTGTTTTCTATTATGTTCTAACTAAGTAGATCTCTTGTTGAAATACTGTCATGTCAAAATAGTGTTCCCATTTTTTTTTTTTTGGTAAAAACTTGAAACACACAATGAAATAATACATATTCAAGATTTTTAGCCTCATCGAATCATATTGTTTAAATGGCAAAAGGCTCTCTTGCTTATCTTCACCAAAGAAGTTTAGACCTTTTCATAGGAGGAAAAACATATTGTTGTTCTGAGATGTACAAAGGAATTAACTTCTCACAGGCTTTTTTTAAACATATGTTTAAAATCTTAGTCAAAGCTGGTTGCTATTGTATCATGGATATTTCTCAATGTATGTACCAGATTTCATAGTAAATCAGCAAGCCTATTTTATGGCATGTCTCAGAATTTTGTTTTTTGATACTGGATAACTTTTATATCTTTGATCATCTGTGATGGAGAGAGAAGCTCACATTTTCTTAATTTGGGTAAATGGAGGATTCTAACAGGAAGAAAAGGTTGTCCTTTATCATCTATGTATTGCTAATTCTTGTTGAAGAATTGCACCTAACTTCTGCAAATGATACGTTAAAAATTTAAAGACACTTTCATAATTAAATAAAGGTGTGAAAAACCCTTTGCATATTTGTCTTGGATTCTCTGCCTCTCTTTCTCTGCCTCTGTCTTTCTCTCTGTCTGTCTATCTATCTGTCTATCTCTCTCCTATAGAAATTTCTTGTACAATCTTCCCTGAAACACTACTACACACTAAAGAGTCTTCAAACCCCAGGGACCAGCTCTTCAGTGCAGAAATCAATGCCAGGACATGGAACACTGAAGGTCAAATACAGTTTGCAAGAACTTTGCTGTCGTGAGGTAAATGCATATAGCATTGTGCTAGAAATCTGAGCCAGATCTCTGGGGCAGGAAAAACAAAAAAGCAAAACAAAACAAACAAACAAACAAACAAACAAAATATATATATATATTAGAAATAGAAAATAGCAGCAAAAATATTTTCATATGTTTTATTAGATGCTTGTCAGCTTAAACTATCCACAAAACCTATAGACTTCTGCAGAATGATAAGTAAATGTGGCAGTACTGCTAACTACTATCAATCAATAAAAAACAAGTTCAGTTTGAAGACAAAAAAGAACTTGAATATAGATTTTCAAATATAATGTCATATCATAATAATAACACATTTAAAAAAAACCAGTAATGTATTAATCTAATGAAAGTGTGGTACAGTCTTTGTACAAGTATTCAACAACACCTTTGGGATTAAACATTCAAATCTAGATATACAATATATGCATAACTTTCTAAGGAGATTTCCCCTATGTTCATGTATACTTTTACATGGTCAAATGCTATGCGCAAGCAATATTTGCATGGGAATTCACAAGATCATTGTAACATTTATATAAAGACACCAAGGTCAGACACAGCCAACACAGTTGCGAAGTGGAATATTACGGGAGAACTCTGCCTTGAAAGTGTAGAATTGGAACAAAAACCAACAAGCTAGCATAACAGTGTGTAAATGGAGACACACACACCATTAAAATCAGAAGGAGCTGAGATCTTAAGATAGTAAGATTATATAAGATTACCAGGAGTACAGCAATGTTGTCAGGGTGTTGACGTGATGTGGGGAAGATGTTCCAGAAAGGGAGGGTGTGGAAGTGCCATAGCCAGTTTGTGTGGTGGTGGGAACACTTTCCCTCATAGAAAAAGCTATTGCCAGCAACAGACATCAACTAAAGTTTTTGAAGAGGAGTTGAAGTTTACAAATTTTAAATGTAGTTTGACATTTAGTCAACTCCATGTAAATACATGAGTATATAGAGAAGAAAATCATGTAATTACACGAATGCCTTGTCTATAAGATATCAGAACATTTAATTCACAAGTGATTTTGTCACAGTGACTATTCCTGCTTCCAAATCATACTTTTACCAGGTGACCAATGTGTTGCCCCAACTGGCTGTGGAGCACTTATGCTCCACGTTAGTTATATGCCAGTTGTCTACCTCTCTTCACTCATGATTGATGGAAGCATGTTAAAAGCCAAGCTGTACTTTTCTGAAAATAAAACTGATGTACATTGAGTCACAAATTTTAAAGTAAAAGTGGGATGAAATTCACAATGTATCACCACATTCAAGGTCCGAAAGCTCGCAACACCCTAAAGACTGCTTGTGTCTCCTCTTAGCTAATCTTTTCTCCCTTCATCTCCTTTCCAGGTAACCACTGTTTTGTTTCTTGTCCTTAGAACTTGGCTTCCACCATAACTGCATTCTATGGGAAACCTGGGCACTGCAGCACAGCCTCTTGTGGCTGCCGGGCCTCATTTATTAAGGGTCCTAGAAGTAGATTCTTTGTATCATCCATCTACTTTTTTTCTTTTTATTTATAATTTATAATTGCAATAAGAATTTATATTAAATATGTTTATCTGTTCTCTGAGTGAAAATTATATTCCCATTTTTTTGTTAAATATGAAGGTATTATTAATGAAGCTATGAAAATGCTGGAATCCAATGTTTTTCTGTGCACGTGTTTTCATAATGGTTCAGTAAGTACTGAGAACTTGAATTGTTTGCATGGCAAATGTGTTTGACCTAATGAAGATATAATATTATTTTCCACTGTGACTGTCCTCTTCTGTTCCACCAGCAATGTCGTTTGAGAATGTTCTGTTCATTCTATGCACTTATCAGCAGCCTTTTCAGTCTCATTGTGATTTTGATTGCATTTACCCAGGAATTAATAGTAATTACCTCTAGTATATCATATGTGGTTGGAAAGGATTTACTTAAATACTTAATTATTTTTTTAAATTTCATTAATTGTCTTATTGAATGACACAAGTTTCTTTAAACTCTTGGTAGGAATCCATCTTAAGACATAATATGATTTGAAAATATTCTGCAAATCCTCATGATTTTTGTTTTTGATGGTAATTTTTTTTATTTTTATCTCATAAGGAATTGAGATCAATTCCTTATAAATAAAGCAAGTTTATTTATAGTTAGGAAACTTTCTGATAAACATCTGAACCATTGTTTTTTTTCAGTTTGAAATCTTATTTCACATGGTACAAAATATATGTAAATTGTTACAGGGGCCAGCCAGATAGCTCAACAGACTAAAGAGCCTGCTTAGGCAGGCACGGGGACCAGGGTTCATTCCCCAGAGTGCCATGCCTGCCCCACCTGTAGGTGTGCTGGCATGCTGTTGAGACTGGGTGTGGTGGCACATGCCGGTAATCCCAGTGCTTAAAAGGCTGAATACAGGAGAATCACAATGAGTCCAATCTACACAGTGACACACTGCAGACCCTGTACTAAAGAAATAAATAAAAACAAAGCATATGTAAATTATTACAGAAACTCTTAAAATTTAAATTAAGCAAAAGCAAGTACAATCCCAATTCAAGATAAATTCCTGAATTCAGCTCATGATTTTAATTATGCAAAATTGAGTCCCATACACTTCAAATACTTTCACAATCAAAACATCTCTGATGTATCTTTACTATTTTATATGCTTCTACTGTATTTATTAAGAATTTCCAAATCTGTCTCTAATAACTTTTAGCAAATGATAGCAAATCTACATAATCTGATGCATTGCTATAGATATAGCAGCAAAAATAGAAGATTGAATGTTTTTCTTTATCTTATGCTAGTTTTTGATTATTTAACAATATTCAGTACAACAGAAGTTGGAGACACTCTGAGCCCCAAGCAGCACTGAAAACCTGAATCATTATATATGCTCTGGCAGCAAACTCATGCCAGTGAATCCACAAGTATCGTCAGCCAAATGAACTTCTATGGAGAACTCAGTAGGATACCACGGCCACTTGAGGAATGTGATCTCATGGACAGGGAGTGCGCAGTGTGACCAGCTCACGGCTGTATGAACAGGCCAGGATCTCCCAGTGCTCCACGCCTGCCCTCAGGAAAAGCATTTGGGTCATAGTTATTTCAACAGCTGGCACACGGTTTTGAGGCAGTAATTATTTGCCATATAGGTTTATGCCAACATGCATAATTGACACATACATACACATGCCATGCATATCTGTAATACTCATATGATGCATACATGTATATTAATAGATACACATATGTGGGGAGAGAAAGAGAGAGAGAGAGAGAGAGAGAGACAGAATGAAGAAATGAATATAAGGTGCCCCCATAAAATGCAGCCAATGCAAAAGTGCCAGTGGACATTAAAATTTGTTACGTTCCATTACAAACCAGGAAAAATAAATTAAATGCATAAGTTGTCTCAACCATCAGAATTTTTCTTTTATGAGTATTACTGGAACAATCAGTAGTATGAGTACAAATTTCCTCAATTCTGAGAATGCTTATGTTTTGCAATAAAAAGTGTTAAATAATGCTAAAAAGTACCATGTCACTCTGAAACAATTAAAAATCTTGTGTGTATTTCCCAAAATGTTTGCTATAATAAAGATTTAAGAAAGAAACAGTGTCTTGGCCATTGTTCTCAGTGCTGAGACGAAATACCGGATGCCGGAGTCAGAGAAGGAAGGCTCCATTGAAGCTCACCAGTTGGAGGGATTCCTGGTCAGGGTGGGCTGGCTTCAGTGTGGCCTGGCAGGGTGGCATCACAGGCAGGGCACCTCAGGGTGGGCAGAGGGCAGAGCCAGCCAGGCAATGAGCAGCAAGGGACTGAAACAGCAGCAGCAGCTGAGGCCTATTGCTCACGTTTTTCCCCAGCAGGTTACCTGACCTGTGGGTAGTTCCACCCACCCTTACTCTCAGCATGATACTCTCAGTCCCAGAATCACACTTAACCCAAGCACACCCTAGGCCCAGCCATCTCTGAAAAGCTGCACCTAATGCTTCACGAGGATTTAGGGGAGGTTTAGACAGCAAGTCTGACAAACACACAAGATCAAGTTCGTTGCAACTTGAGAATTGATCTCCAACACTGTAATAAAAATTAATATAAAAATTCCAAAGGTAATATTCTACCATATATATATATATATATGTGTGTGTGTGTGTGTGTGTGTGTGTGTGTGTGTGTGTGTGTGTGTGTAAAATATGTGATCAGAAAGTGTAGTATTTTCAGCACAGATAATTACTCATTATACAAATTCATCAATGACAGGCTGCTCTGGACTGGATTACTTTGTGATAGCCAAAATCTGACTGGAAAAAGAGCAAAAATCTATCAAGAGTAGATTTGAGGGCTGGCAAGATAGCTCAGAGGACAAAGTGCCTACATAGGCAAGCACAGGGATTCAACCCCTGGCACCACAGCCTCACCAGCCGTGTCTCCAGCGCACACTGAGCCTGGATGTGGTGGCGCATGCTTGTAATCCCAGTGCTTGGAAGGCTGTAAACAGGAGGATTACTACAAGTTATGAGCAACATAGTGAGACCCTATAACAAATACATAAAAAAGTAGAGTTTACCCTTGAACTTGTCTTCCAGGATAAGGCAGTAGATATTCTGGTGAATTATATTTTCAGTGACCCTGTGCACTCAAGACCACTGGCATAAGGTCATCAAAGTGCACACACTGGCTAATTTGACAGAATACGCTGCATGTGGCTGGCCTTTTGTTTCAGAGGTGATGCTTCTTTTATTTTATGCTGTACTCAGAAGAAATGTTCCCTGTAGGTGTAAGAATTCGTAATGATGTTCATAGCAATATATATATATATATATACATATATATATGTATATATATACATATATACATATATATATACATATATATACATATATATATGTATATATATATATATATATATATATATATATACATATATATATGCAGTTCAGGCTGGCCTTGAGCTCACTTTTGTGGCCCAGGCTGGTTGTGAACTCACACCAATCCTCCTTCCTAAGCCTCCTGAGTTCTGGGATTACAGGGTTGTGCCACCATGCCAATATCGTGGCATAACATATATTAGAGTTGTGAATGTTCATGGAACAATAAAGAATAGTCTTCTTCAGCATTAAGATGAACTCAGAATAGTAAAGTAGGATAAAATGGTGCATTTAAATAATAGGAAATTCCTTTAGGTACAAAAATAATAGCATGGCTTATCCATGATAGTATCATATCATGAATATCATATCATACTATATCATATCATATGATGAGTAATAGATAATATTAATTTGTAGTGACAGAAATTTCATCTTGGGGAAGAACAGTAGAAAAAATCAAGGTTCTAGGTGTTATTGCACCCTTGACAGAATGGTCTTTTTTCTTTGTATCCAATATCACAGGCATAGAAATACTTGGGAAAGAAGGCAGATGATACTGTGGTTGTGACTTTTGCCATTTCCTTAGTGCAGTTTTGAACTCCATTTAATGAAAGTACGGAAACATAAGATGATGTGAACCTATGATGCAATATTTTAAGTAATAAAAATAAAATAAAAACTTCTAAATGCATTAATTTCCTTCCACTTTAAATATATATAATATATATTAATATATATGATATATCACATATATAATATATCATATATAATATATATATATATATCCAAAGCAGAGAACACTAGCAACAAAGCAAATAAAGTACTAATTAGATTTTCACACTTTAAAAATCAAGAATATAATATATATGGCAGATTGTTATAAAAGCTAATATTGTACTAATACAATGCTGTTGGCATTATGTGGTAATCTGCCATATTCCATAAAGAACTGTACAATGCAAACCAGGCACATTTTCCCTCTGCTTAACCACTCCACAAATTGTTCTCCAGCTCCATTGACCTTTTGCTGTTAATTCTCTAACATCGAATGGGAAAATTGTTGAGCTTACTGCATCTGTTCTCTGTGTGATACATCTCTGTGCAGTCATTAGAAACAAAACAGCACAAGAAGAAAGACAAGCACAGGCAGCAGGGCTTTTCTTAGACACCAAGGCAGTTCTAGCAAAGCCAATAAGTTATTTCTGTAATATCATAAATCATGGCACTGAATAAGTTATGGGTGGTTCACACATCGAATCACAATTCTGTGCTTTGGCCTATAATGTCATAATAATGTTATTGTCTCACATCTAGTGTAAAGGAGCAGTTTCTTAGTTTGCCTTGTAAATCACTAATAGTAATACTATAATGTGAAATATGTTGTAGACTGAAGAGTTTTCATTTTATGCTGGACATTATTTAAACTACTGTAATGGTAGGGGGCTAACTAAGAAAAACGAGAGTTTTCCAGGTGGAAGAATGGTTCTCTGTGTGAAGTATTTGCGGTGAAAGTATGCAGAAGTTACAACAGTTGATTATGAAGTACTTGAACATCTGAGCATTGAATTACTTGTACGTAATAATGTAATAAAAGTTAATCTTATCATGACAAATAATTTACATGTAGTATCATCAGTAATAATGAATAAGTTTTTGAAAAACTATCTTGGCTATTATTTACAGATATAAATGCATGTTGAGCAGTTTTCCACGTAAGTATAATATTAACTTCAAAAATCATGATGTAAGTAATTCTCAGAAGAAGTCTACAAAACTATCATAAAAGGAAGTAGCAACACAATTTAGTGATAAGAAGGTATATTTAGGTTGGACTATGTAATATAAATTCCTCAGAGCATTAGAAAAGCTAACTGTAGGGTCAACATGGGCAAGAATTGCGGTTTTATTGTTGTTGCTGTTTCTGTTTTAGTCCTTTTGGGGAAATATTGATTGGCTGATATCAATTTAAGAGATCTCATAACATTATCTCTCTTGACATAATGCTAACATTAGGCTAGGACTCTTGTGTAGTGAACAATAACTCACGTTCTAGGTTATCTAAGTGGGTACAGCATTATTTATTCCCAGAGAAACCCTGAGGACACTTTGCTGTTTTGAGAAAGAAAGATTAAAGGGGCAGTGATGAAGACAGATAGCTCATATAATTCTGGACAGTACCCAACATTATTTTAACTAATGTGCTCACATTGTCCAGGCATGAATCACCAAAAAGGACACACTGATCTCTTTATCACTGAGGTGGCTAGATTCCTTGCACCGTGGCTCAGAATACACACAAAGCAATCACAGTAACATGGGGCAAGTGTGCATTCATCAACAGCCTCTCCACCATTTTGGACGAAGGTACTGAAAGCGAAGACTTTCTCTCCTCACATCATTTATTCGCCTGCTAGCACAACAACCTTATTTCCTAACAAATCCTCACCCAGTCAAATAGATTGTTGGCATATTGTATAAGCTACCACCCACTATTCATTAGAAAGAATTGCAGCTTATGCCTTAAGAGTCTTTGAAATGCTTTTCTCTGCTCTAATGTGGCAACATGCATGTCCTCATTGCCACCTTTCGAGACTGGCAGTGAATGATGATGACCCACGGTTACCCCAACGTGCAGCTTCACACAGCGGCATCTTCTTTCCAGCTACCGTGACTCTATGTATCACTTGGTTTTCCTTCATACCGCAAGGTTTTCCTAACCCTTAAAGCCTCCGTCCCACACTGAGCATGATGAGATCACTGCTCACAAACACACTGAGGTGAGTGATGCATTACTGTGCCTGCCTTCTTTTCATTAAGGCAGTGCTAGGTAGCCCCATGCATATTGTTGCAAATCACAGGATATGATTATTTTCAGGGCTTAGTTAATCACACAGTCAGTTGGCAAAGCAAGAAACTCTGTACAAGGGCCCCGTACTGAGAAAAGAAAACAGAAAAGCAGAGTCCCACTTGCTGGTGCTCTTCCACAACCATGCTCCTCACCAAGGCGCTCATAGTGTGTGAGATACACTGTGGGGAAACATTGGATATGAAACCTTTGGGGTAATGAGCGCTTTGCCTGAGCTATTCACATAGCTTCATAATAAATACAGCAATCTTGGATGGAGTGTTAGCCTATTTGGAAGAACATGGAAGCTTTGGGAGGTTTTTTTTTTTTTTTTGTGTGTGTGTGTGTGTGTGTGTTTGTTTGTTTGTTTCATTTTTTAATCCCCTGAAATATTTAAAAGTCCTATTTCCTTACAGGACTGGAAGCAATTTTGTAGAAAATCTACTACCTGATTTTGAAAACTACATAAAGTTATTGTTAGCCGAGTAAATTATATTTGAACAAATTCAGGGGGCTTCAATCAGAATTTCAAAACTCGCAGAAAAGTCTATTTTAAAACTGAAAATTTAAAAAGCCAGCAATGGGGCTGCATGCATGTGAGTTCTGTCTGGGACGTTTTCAAAGTCTTGCTTCCTGTAGACACTGAACGCTGACACCAGCAAAACTTCAAAGCTGCCTGGGGAGCAGTTCGGGTTTGGATGGCCCCTGCTCTTTCCACATGAGTCCTCATTCCAAAACCAAAGCTTTCACACAGAAAACCAAACATTTATATTCTACATTTTTTTGTTCTTTTTATTGGAATTTGGGGGAGCATTATCTCAGTTTATGCCGATTTATATAGTGCATTAAATGCTCTAAATTATCATAAAGTGGAACAACATATCACACAGTGATGTCGGCATCATAAATCATTACTATTTCCTGCTGCACACAGATGTTCTTATTTTTAGATGGATGTCAGGATTCATTTTGTTCTTCCAGGTTGTTGAGCCAAACTTTCTGTTTTCTTGTTATCAAAATGAACTATTTTATTCACGTTGTCATTTATAAGCTAAGCAAAACGGGTTCCTCAGGCAGTCAAGGTAAATCATGCTGCAAGGATCATGCTTCCTCAATAGGCTCAGATGGGTGATCACCCAGTAACGCATAACTGTTGGGCTTTAAATGATGAGTATGTTCGACAGCATTAAGTAAAGATGACATTTCTGTGTCTGTTGAATGATCATATTTATGATGGAGGCAATGACATTTTGCCCAAGGAATCACAGCTTATGTTCACAAAATCAGATATGGTGCTGTCTCCTCACCTTGGGGAATTTTTCATTGTCATTGGCCACCAAAAGAGGCCCCTGAGAATCATATGTGTATGTAATAATTGCTGCCTAAAATGATAAGTTCCTTTTCATATCATTTTTCTGCACTTCTTATACTTGTGAGACCCACTAGATAAAGCAACTATTGCTAGATCTGCCAACTGATGAAGCTTTGATGCCTAAAACAACAACAACAAAAAAAACCAGAGAACTAACAAGGGGGTGTTCTCAAGATGTCGAGGTATGCACCCAGTGACTCATGGGAGAAGAAAAAGAGGTCTGTTGGGTTCATTCTATTCAGGCAGGAATATGTACTGAAAACATATGGTATCATCAAAATGGATTTCATTGGTGGGACAGAAAGCTTCTGTTATAAAAATAATCTCTGTGTGGATTACCCCAGCCCAGACTCCCATTGCTATACTTGCAGTGAGCATTGTTTTATTAGCTTTTGCATAATGACAAGCATGAGATTAAATGTGGCCTGCTTAAAAGAGAGCATTTTAAAGCATGTTACTTGGGAATGAATCTCATGAAATGAGAAATTAAGGGAAAACACAATTGGATTTACTATTTTTTTTTTTTTTACCAATTTACGAGTGAATTTTACCATTTTGTATTCTTTTAAAAAACTAAATGCCTCTTATTCTCTTTTAATACCATTTTTTTATTTTCTTATACTCAATAGTGTCCCAAATTTTCCGATCAAGGAGAATATGGGGCCATAGAGGAAAGAAATCAACAATGTGTGTGCCTAAGGAGAGTAACCTAGAGAGAAAATATTGTCATAGGCTTTCACAGAAAGCAAAGTGGTCAACCAATGGCCACAATTCATCCAGACACTGACACTGACAAGTGTTGTACAAACCAGTGTGTAAGATTTCAAGGTAAATCCTAAGGGGACTTGACTGACCTTGGGAGATACAAAAGTTACTTTTTTGTTATACAGGTTGTCTTAGTTGCTTTTCTCTCATTGCTGGGACAAACACCTGACACCAAGATGAGGGAAGGAAAGGATTATTTAGCTTACAGTTACTGGAGGTTTCAGTCCATACTCAGCTGGCTCCAACGCAGAGAGGCACATGGCAGAAAACAACCTTTCTTGGTGGCAGCTAAGAGCAAGAGTGCAGGGAGAGAGCTAGCAGAAGCTCTGGCAAACTTCTCTTCCTTTCTTACATTGAAATGCAAGTCACCTGCCCCAGGGGAGGTATAGCACTCATTCTCACAATAATCAATTACAAATTCCAGAAGCTGCCCATGACTGCATGAGGCTTTGGGCAGACACCTATACACAAACCTTAACACAGGTCTTGCTTTAACTTGTCCATAACCACCCAGCAGAAAGGTTTAACCACAAGGCATAAAAGGTAAAGCTTGATTAGTATGCTGAGTTATAAAAGGCTTAAATCAACAGCTTCTGACATTGCCAGTTCTGCAAATAACTCACTACTACTATGGAATATTGGACTACCTATACAACTACTTTCTCTTTGTACAATGAGAAGAAATTTTTGTACCAAAAGTCATTAGAAAAATTATCAGGTTTGCATCTTGTACTCTGAATACTACGACAACAACATATGCATTATATTAATTATTATAGCTGTTCTACTAACGTGATTTGAAACTCTCATTGTTATTTTTATTAAAAGTAATAAGACAATAAAAAATAAAAAAATTGAATGAATAGACAATTATAAAGCAATGTTATGTTAACACTAATATTAATTAATATTAACCAGAGGACCACTAATCAGGCAAATTCTTTAGTTTACAAGCAAAGAATCTTTTGTAAATGCCTCGTGGGAATGAAGAGGAGGTGCCGATGACAAAATACCTGTGGGCTCCGCAAGGAGGCACATATTGACTAGATAATTGGAGGCATGGACTTATACTCAAGAAGTATAATCTAGGTGGGAGTGCAATGGTAACATACAAGGGGTAATAAATTAAAAACAAACAAACAAACAAAAAATCCAGGCAAGCAAAATCCACACGAAGTGCTATGGCCCCAGCACATCACAAGATGTGTATGGGCAATGAGGAGCTCCATGCTGTCCCTGAAGTGGCAAGGGCTGAGTCAGGCCTGTAAGGACAGTTCTGAGTCCACCAAGGAAGGCAGGGTGGCAAGGTGCTTCAGTCTGAAAAATCACAAGCAGGAGGAAGTGGGCCACACTCTGGGGTCCAAGTTAGAAACAAAAGACCTGTGGAAGTGATCAAATGCCATGAAGAATGGGAGCTATATATTTGACAAAATATTTAGACCAGCATCTACAAATAAGTAATTATCATGGGATAAGTGTCATGGTTTTAAGTGCCTCACCCCCAAACATATATTTGAGACAGGGTCTCACTGCGAAGTTCAGGCTGGCCTTGAGCTCACTTTTGTAGCCCAGGCTGGTCTCAAACTCGCACCAATCCTCCTGCCTCAGCCTCTCAAGTGCTGGGATTACAGGCGTGCGCCACCACACCCGGCTTAAAAAAATGTGATTTCCTCCAATGGATAGAGAACCCAATGCAAGATTTTCATGATTACACAGTATAGAAGGGGAGCCTAAATTCTAGCGGGAGTCTAAAATACCCTTAGAACTCAGGTACTCTGTGAAACACACATTTCACTAAATAATCTACTTCAACAATAATTTTTGCACAAAGAACCAAGTTCGATTCCCATCATGCTGGGCCAGTCCTGCCCCCAGAGAATGCTAAAATGGCAATTGAGAGTGGTCGTGGTGGTGTGCACCTGTAATCCCAGCGCTTGGGAGGCTGACCACAGGAGAATCATTAGGCGTCTGATTGGTATTGAAGGACCCTATAGACCCTGTACTACTAAACACATTAAATATATGTATGTATGCATCTTTCTTTCTTTCTTTCTTTCTTTCTTTCTTTCTTTCTTTCTTTCTTTCTTTCTTTCTATCTATTTGCAATTCCAAAAGTTTTAGCTTCTACATTCAAGAATTTCTTAGGACTTTTGTAAATTGAAAACTTTTGTAAATTGAAAATAACAGTAATAAGCCCGGCATGGTGGCTCACGCCTGTAATCCCAGCACTCGGGAGGTTGAGGCAGGAGGATTGGTATGAGTTCGAGGCCAGCCTGGGCTACAAAAGTGAGCACAGGACAAGCCTCAACTGCATAGCGAGACCCTGTCTCAAAAAGACAAAAAAAAAAAAAAAAAAAAAAAAAAAAAAAAAAAAAAAAAAAAAAAACAGTAATAAATTAACTTGTACATTCTTTGTTCAAACCTAGCTGTATTCTTTTTATTTGCTTGTGCAGTTGATACTAACAATGAGTTGATCATGAGTAGCTTAAATCATAGTATTTGAAATTAATAAATTTATTGTTAATTATCAATATGGCATTTTAGCATATCATTAAATGAAGACAAATAGTTATGTTATCTATGTTTATTTAAATTTACTCTCAGTGGGTGTTCTCTTAATGCGCTTGAAGTTAAGTTTGTGCATACAAATGATCTACACTAGCTTATCATTGTCAACTGCAATCTGCACTCATTTTGTATGTCCCTTTCTTTCTGCGTGTAGTCAAAATATCCTCAGTTCTCACCAGACTCTGCATACTAACTTCACTCCATGAACTTTATTGTATATCTTTCTTTACCTTGAGAACCCTGGATTTGTGTACCTAGATTTCTCTCTCTCCCTGAATGTGCCTTATTGTTTGTGAGGTAGTACAGGTTTTCATGGCTAATTTATGTCCTCTTTCTCCCTTTTCTGTGAATGTTGACAATGAGAAATGATGTTTTACTTAGATTTCATGTGACACAGCCACATTCTACTTTGTGAAAACCTCAGGACAAGTCCTTCTTCATAAATTATAGTTTCCTACCACTTCAAGCTCCCAAGTGCTTTTACACCAATAAGTATAGAATCTATTCAGTTCCATTTTCTTCTTCAAAATCCTCTTAGTGATAACAACACGCAGTAACATACAATTCTCGCCAGTGTAACATGAAGGCGCGCAGTGCATCCACACAGTGCACCCATTACACACATGGATGCACAGACACACTATGGATGCACACACACACTTCGCTTCTCTTACTCGTAGGTGTGCGGTATTATATTCTGTCTCCCCAACCTCCGCAATCTGTGAAGGGCAACACTTTCCCTCCCAGCAAAGAAATTTAAAGCAGGGAGATACTGGGGGATACCAGTCTTGAGAGCTCAAATCTTAATTAAAATTCCCTTTGAAATCAGACATTTTATTGATTAAATCCAAATATCCGGATGTAGTTACAGAATTTTTCAGTAAATTAGCATCTTCCAAGTTTTGAAAATGTTTTTCAATGCCAAGATACAAATGCTCTGTATCGATCTACCCTGTGCTCTGGGACACCTTCACTTTAACATGGCGGGCAGGACCATGGAGGGTTTGTGTGAAGCCACAGCATCAAAATCAATGTTCAGATTCCAGAAACAACCTGGTGTCAGGCAAACTCTCCTGGAATGATGAAATAGTTGCTCTACATTTTATTGCATTCACTCACAGTTTATTGACTGACAATTGATTGCACCTAGGGCACTCTTTTGTTACTGTGTCCACTATGTGTACACTCAGTCATGATCTCATTTCACTGCAAGCCAAAAGCAGGTTGTAACAGCATCATGAAGAGGGAGGAACAATCACTCGTCTAGTTACACCATAGCAAATACTTGTGTGACTGTCCTCAGCCTGATGTCTCCCCTATTTTGAACAACTATAAACAGAAGGGAATGGATGACCAGAGGATCCCTGAGGATCAGGGGTACCCGATATATAGAAGCACCTAAAGACTTGATTTTATAGTCAAGTATGTTGTATTGTTACCCTAATTCACTCACAAGTGCATGATGTAGTGGATTATTGAAGCAGATATACACATCTGACTGACCAACTAACTCCCCAAGTTTTAGTGAGTACCAACAGCTTTCCCAAAGGCCATGAATTACAAAGGTGCTATAGTTTGAATCAAGAATCTTCTGACTTTATAAAATTCTATCTGAACTAAAATGAACCTATGAATGAATGACTGCAAGAATCATCCTCCACATGAAGTCGTGAATTTGCTCATCCTTTTATCAATTTAAAATTACACAACATAAATTGATAAACTTTTCTCTCCACAGGGTCAAATACTAAGTGTTCTAAACATTACAATCTTTGTAGCAATTAGTCACCTCCCTTGAAAGTGTTCAGCCCTTTCTTGTAGCAGGAAAAACGCATGCAGGAAATTGGTAAATGATTGCACAAGACCATGTTTTAATAAAACGTTGTTTTCAAAGGCAAGTCATTACCAAGATCAATTCAAAAACAAAACAAACAAACAAAAAAAACTTAGTTGAATAAGGAGTAAATTAACTCTGATAATAGCAGATGGAGTGTTGAATATTAAATGTAGATACCAGTTCCCTTGACAGTGCTCAAACAAACCAAGTACCCTTTCACCAGATATCACTTATACTGTTTTTTTAAACTTTATTTAAGCCGGGAGTGGTGGCTCACGCCTGTAATCCCAGCACTTGGGAGGCTGAGGCAGGAGGATTGGTGCGAGTTCGACACCAGCCTGGACTACAAAAGTGAGTGCAGGACCAGCCTCAACTGCATAGCGAGACCCTGTCTCAAAAAGACATAAAAAAAAAAAAAAAACTTTATTTATGTTGTGGCCAGCTCATTCTGCACTGAGGGTGGGGCTGGCACAGCATGTGGTGCTAGGGATTGAACCTCAGTCTCTGCGGTTACCTAAGCTTTCCTGTGCAGGCACTTTACACCGCTGAGCCAACTCACCAATCTCTATCCCTTATATTTCGCAATTTCTTAGATGAGTTGCAAAAAGAAAATCCCTGTATCCTTAAGATAAGTGATTTGGGTCCAATGTTCCCAATTTTTTTTAAGTACATTGATTATATAAGCCTTTGAAACTCACCAAGATTAATGTGGTGTTTGTATATATGATGACATTTATTCACTTCGAATAAAAAACACATTTAAATAAAAAGTCTTTATTTTATTTTAATCCAAACATTAAATAAAACACAACTGTCTGTCATGCACAAAATCAGCATATAATATTTGACATCAACCAATTTGGTGAAGTTTAAACAACATTGGCACTACACAGGGCTCAGTGTGTTCACGGTCTAATTATATATTGAGTCTTAGTTCATATTAAATGTACTCGTACAACCCTGAGGTCTTTTGGTATGGTAGCCGTAGTTGCAAGCTAAAATAATACCTAGCTTCTGTGGAAAATTTACCTTTGAGTCCATCCTTTGTAAATAACCCAGTTGCTGTTTCATGAGCTGGCTTGCTCCCAGAGGAGAGAGCTGGACAGATTGAGTCGAGCCACAGGGAAGCATTCTGAAGAGGCAGAAAACTAAACACTGTCAAAAATAAGTCACAGAGACATAAACAAAAGCATCATAGCTATGGAAGGTGGAAGGAAAGCATTGAGTGCTATTTCTGTTGCACCAGCTTTCTCCATATCTCTGATGTTCCTCCAACCTTCTCTCCTTCCTGTTGAGAAAATCCACAGGAGGGGTCAGAGGAAGTAAGCTCTACTGTGTGCAGTGATGACTCAGCGTTCCTGGCAATGGATCCAGCCTGCTGATTTTGGAATGGTAGGCGAACATGTAGAAGACCAGAAAGGAGACAGTTAACTGGATGAACGGGTGGCATCTCTGGGGTCCAGGAAATGCCAGCTCAGTGCACACATGTTGGAGCATTACGCAGCATGCTTTGAAAGTAGCTCAGCCTCCTTCTGCTGTAACAGTGACACCTGTAATAGGGACACTTGCCCAGCCGATGACGCATGACTGTGCTTCTTCATACCAAGTATTCCAGTGAATTTGCCATCTTAGCACAAGGAAGTTTTTTAACCTTTTACATACACATCTACTCCAAGATACATCTCATTGCCTTGTAGAACTCAGCCTAGCGAACACACTAAAATGCATTGAGAAATAAAAATTTTGGACTAATCTCTACAAATGAACTTAAGGTAAAAGATAGAATTCATTTAATATTTCTCTGTGTATTATATATTTCATGCATGACCAGTGAACAGTGATCCCTGAAGGCAAAACACAGCACTAGCTGCAGGAGATCTGAAGACAACATGCAGCAAGTCTGTAAAACCATGAGTTGGAAAGACTAAGGCTTCCAGGAAAGATCTAGTATATAGCATGGACAATGCCTGGCTCCTTTTGCCTGTGAAGGTTAAGAATTAATCCAAGCAACTCCAGAAAAAAAAAAAAAAAAAAAAAAAAAAAAAAAAAAAAAAAAAAAAAAAAAAAAAAAAAAAAAAAAAAAAAAAAAAAAAAAAAAAAACCTTAAACCTTAGATAATATTTCTGGATCATAGGAAATTTTTAAAATTCATAGCGCTTAGCACTTTAGCAATTGAAATGGTTTCTTTTACAACTCAGAAAAATGACAATTCAGAGGTTGATGTTCCTTTGAGACTTAGTGGTATTACCGAGCAATTTTCAGATGAGTAATAATTCATTTTCTTCTCTACTTGGAAAATAATTCATTTTCATGTTCTATAGTAATATTAAGTGATATTAACTCATTCACTTTAAAATAATGCACAATATTGCATATGCAAAATAAGTTTTGTTAAGTATTTTAAATGTATTCTGTCATCTAAGAAACACTCATTTTATAGTTTAAAAATAAATCACCAATACCATGTACAGATATTCGATATGTACAGAGTAAACTAATAGCAAAAAAAGTGACATCTAAGATTTTCTAATTTTTATTTCTAACACCTTTCTGCAAATTAGAAGTGGAAATTTTAGATAATAAAAAGCGTTTGAGTATATCAATTAATTTTAGCTTCTAAGTGTTTCAAAAGTAGAATTTCCAAAAGCTGTGCCAATTCTCAAATAGAAACGAAATCATAATGCTGAATTGCAACTGGAAGTCCTTGTAACACTGGTGTGTAAGACTAGAAAGCACCCCAAACTTACAATGCTTCGACTAATACATATGGCCTGAAAAATATATAAGAATGCTTTTTCACACTGAGCCATTGAGTTTTATGAGCATATCACTATCCAGGTTCTGCTTTCTTTTTTGTATTTACACCACACCAACCAGTGTGACCATTTCCAGTGAGCTGAGAGCGTTCAGCTGCACTTCACCCCTTTCAGCTACTTACTCCCATCATTTTTCGTAAAATAAATCACAGTAATGACAGACAAAGCCTGACAAAGCCAGTAACAATGCAAATTCTTTTTTATTATTATTTTTTTTAAATTTTTTTATTTATTATTATTTTTTTCTTGTTTCAGAACCCTTGTTTGTTTATTCACTCATTTTCATGGCCAGCTCAGCCCGCCCCGAGGTCAGCGAAGCATGTGGTGCCGGGGATAGAACCGCGGTCCCTGAAGTCACCCAAGCTTCCCCAAGCAGGCGCTTTAGAACACTGAGTCATCCCGCCGGGCCCCAACAATGCAAATTCTTTACACTTTCTTTTTGTTGACTCTTTTGTTAAAAAGAGCTCTAATGAGAAAGTTCACATGTGTCTTATTACAGATTATGTGTGTAACATGCAAAAGAATGGGCAAGTTTAATTCATGTAACAACTTGCCATGCTATCGGGAGAAATAACATGCCATTATATTTTAGATTCCTTCATGTTTTTAATAGGAATAGCTACATGGATGATTGAGTTTAATGGCTTTTCAGACATCTCAAGGAAAATTTATCATTTAAGCACTCCTTGATATATGTCTTACTACAATAAGATTATATTAACTTTAAACCTACATTTATTATTGATTCAAGGCATAGTTTATTGATAATTTGGATTGCTATTTTTTATATACTTAAGAAAAGTGTTATATTATCAGTATAGATGTTCACCAAGGAAGTTTGTTCTAATTCAGTACATATTTGTAGTGTATATATATTGAATATATTCATCATCAGGATTATGTACATGTCACACTGTGGTCCGGAAAAGCCTAAATCATGGGGGCCCGGCGGTATGGCACAGTGCTCTAAAGCGCCTGCTTGGGGAAGCTTGGGCGGCTTCAGGGACCGAGGTTCGATCCCCCAGCACCACATGCTACGCCAGCCCTGCCCTCGGGGCGGGCTGAGCCAGCCATAGAAATGAGTGAATAAGCAAACAGGTTCTGAAACAAGAATAAAAAATAAATAAATAAATAAAAGTTAAAAAAAAGAAAAGCCTAAATCAAATGACAGTTTCAGCTTAGTCTGCAATAATTCTTAAAATCTGAGGCAAGTAGCTCAACACCTATGCTTCTTTTCTTATATTTAAAATACAAAGGACTGTGTCACCACTTCCTCAGATGCAGAGATGCTTATTTAATGATCACTTTAGCATCTTTTGGAAAACAGAAGAAAAGGAGGATGACACTTTTTCTTTTCACACCTGAAGTCAAGGTTTTATAGGAAGGAATTTTAAGGTCAAAGCAATGATAATAACAACTAGAAATTAATCCTAAGGCTGCTGCATTTCAGTATTTCTCCAGCTATGTTACTTATTCACACATATACTTGGTTTAGAAAAATATACACCAGCTAGTATATAGTAGCACACTTGGGAAGTTGTTTCATGCACAAACAGTACTTTCAGTAAATTCACAAAAATTGATCTCTTACTCAATTGTCAGCACATTTAGAATGCAGACATTTCTAGTACTAAAAGATGATGTTTCTGATTGCAGATTGAAATATATAATAAGAAAATAAAAGTCTGTAAGAAGAGAACAATATTTTAGGACCATATAAGTAAGACAAAAGCAGGGCCAGTGAGATGGCTCAGTAGTCTAAAGCACCTTTTTAGGCAAGCTTAAGCAACCGCAGGGACTGTGGTTCAATCTCCGGTACCACATGCTGTGCCAGCCCCACTCCCAGGGCACGCTGAGCTATCCAAAACATAAAAATAAATAAATAAATAAATAAATAAATAAATAAATAAGGCAAAAGCAGAGCAAATATTATTACCTTGTATTTATTTATTTATTTATTTATTTTATTTTTTATTTTTTTGGGGGGGCTTTTTGAGACAGGGTCTCACTGTGCAGTTCAGGCTGGCTTTGAGCTCACTTTTGTAGCCCAGGCTGGTCCTCCTGCCTCAGCCTCCCAAGTGCTGGGATTACAGGTGTGAGCCACCACGCCTGGCTATTACCTTGTATTTAATCATGTTGTTTTTTTATATTGGAAATAATTTTTATTAATATCTCCAAAATTCCCTTCTTTTTTATTCAGATATTAATAGAAATTTTAGTTTCTACAGAATTACTATTTTAGAAAACATGAAGAACACAAGAACTTAGAAAGAATTTACTACTTTTTTTACCATGTTAACAATTACATATCTTTTCTTTCTTTCTTTCTTTCTTTTTTTTTTTTTTTTTTTTTTTTTTTTTTTTTTTTTTTTTTTTTTTTTTTTTTTTTTTT
>PVJA010018274.1:8064-40313 GCA_004027025.1 Myocastor coypus | reverse complement strand
TTTTTTTTTTTTTTTTTTTTTTTTTTTTTTTTTTTTTTTTTTTTTTTTTTTGTCTTTTTGAGACAGGGTGTCGTTATGCAGTTGAGGCTGTCCTTCAGCTCACTTTTGTAGCCCAGGCTGGTCTCAAACTTGCACCAATCCTCCTGCCTCAGCCTCCTGCCTCAGCTCACAGTTGTGAGCTGCCACGCCCAACTTTGTATCTGGGTTTAGTTGGTGCTAAAGTTGTTCATATTTGTAACTATGAATAAGTACTAACCTTTGACTTAGGTAAGTACTATCTGAGGCATTAACTTAGTGTTCATGCCATATGACCCTCAATCTTGTAAAAATTTTAAAGCCCTATGAAATTTAAATTTGCAAACACTGACTACTTAAAGTTAATGAAACACTGTTAGAGGATATCCCTTGGAGTAGAAAACTGTTTACATGGGAATCACATCATAATTAGTATTAAAATGTTTAGCCGGGCATGGTGGCGCAGGCCTGTAATCGCAGCACTTGGGAGGCTGAGGCAAGAGGATCAATGCGAGTTTGAGACCAGCCTGGGCTACAAAAGTATGTTCAAGGTCAGCCTGAACTGCATAGCAAGACCTTGTCCAAAAAGACAAAAAAAGAAAAGTTGAGATATAAAACATAAAATAAGTAGAAATGCTATTTAAGGAGTCATTATTTATAACACAACAGTACTAACTTACTCTACAAAATACATCTCAAAAGTAATTTTTAAAAATGTATGCAAAAAGCACAATTAAAATCTTTACCCCAGAAGAAATGAAGCTACAGGATCTATATTAATGCAATAATGATCCTTGAGGTTTTACTTAATTTACTTTACTCTAGGATTCACTTTTGGGAATATAATTCCTGATAATAGATTTTTATCTTTCTGATTGAGTCAAGCATAGGCCTATAAAATATGCCTTACCTTCTTGTTTAGAGATGAAAAAGCATAATGCATGCCTGTAGTCTCAGTACTAGGAAGGCTGAGGCAGGAGGATTACTGTGAATTAAAGACCAGGTTGGGTTGCAAAATAGGTTTAAAGCCAGCCCGAACTGCATAGTGAGACCCTGCCTCTTAAAAGACAAAAAAAAAAAAAAAAAAAAAAATCTACTATTTTTTAAATTATTTTATTTTTTATGTTATGGCCGGTTCATCCTGCTCCGGGGGAGGCGCTGGCGCAGCATGTGGTGCTGGAGATTGAACCTCTGTCCTTGTAGTTACCTAAGCTTGCTTAAGGAGATGCTTTAGACCGCTGAGCCATCTCACCAGCCAAAAATCTCTACTATTGAAGGAATATACTCTATATTTTTTTCACTTAAGAAGTCTGTTCAAGTCCTGTGGAAGTAGCTCAGAGGCATAAGCACCTGCTTGACAAGCACAAGGTCCTGAATTTGATCCCTGGACTCAAAAAATAAACGTAAATAAAAGTATTACTATAGTACATTGCAACTATGAATGGCAAATAGAACCTTTGTAATATGAAGGGAAGCAAAATAGAAGTTTATATCAAGTTTAAAAGATCCTGACATAGTATTCAAATAAATAATGATCTTGATTATCATAATATCATTAATGAGTTCACTGTTTTTTTGATGTTTTAAGAGTGCTAATGGCATTGTAACACTGTGGTTAAGTACACTGAAGCTGTGAAGGTTTATTAATTTTAGTGCATGAATGTCACAGTGACGTTACATGGAAACACAGTAGTAGCTTAGTTAGTCAGAGAATGTCAACTAATGGCAACCAGAAAATTAAACTGAACTTTTACACCGTAATGCACATATAATCACTCATCTATTTCACTAGCAGCGGCGCACGGGGGAAGGAAGTGCACATATTTCAAGGCAATTAGCAGAAGTAGCTGAAAATATCAAAAGCTTTGGTCTGTTTCCTTTTGTACAAAATATATAATGGAACATTTATTTATTATTTATAATGTAGTAGTTATGCAAAATATATAATGGTGATAAGCAATAGCATGAGAATATATAAAAAGGAAAAAACAGTATAGCTCCTCATACAACTTAAAGTTATTATATGAAGCACTTATTGAATACCTAATTAAGTTATTGTGTGAAAAAGTCTCTGAAGTAAGAAACTTACAAAATACAAACGAAAAAATTAAGGAAAAATGTCCCTACATTCAGGTAGTCCACAAATGCTTTTTGTAAAAAAATGAATAGGCCTGAAATAGGGAAGTGGTAACCAGAAAATTTTAATAGAATCCACTGTTGCTTGTCTGATAGCTTGAATTTTGTTGCATAAATACCACGCGAAGTTCCCAGTCTCACTTAAATTACAATGGTGCCCCGAAAAACTTCCTGTTTGGTTTTCGAGAACTGCCTCTTAGCAGTTAAGCTACTTAATTAATGTTGAAATTCAGTAAGGAATAGAATGGACTCAAAGACATCTTGACATCAAGGATTTAGAGATGGTTAAGAGCTATAAATATAGTAAAAAACTTCAAAAACTTTGAAAAAACTAACATGAAAGATAAAAAGTGGAAAGAGAGTTATATAAAAAAGAACCAGAACAATTATTTTTGGTTTTGATTTTTAACACTTTGGTACTGTAAAAGAAAATGATGATATTACCTAGAACCTAATGGAAGATAACTTAGATTGCGTATGGATATGTTGGTTAGAAAAGCTGCATTTAGCTTTTTGAAAAAAAGTCAACATAGAATAAAAGTTCCAATCAGAAATTTATTATGCCCTCTCTTCCTGGAACACCAGTATTTCTGAGTAAATGAGTTGACATAGTTGGGACAGACCTACCTTATAGCGAAGTAGATACTCTTCCTCAAAGCTGACAGCTGGAGCATTGTAAATGCTCACCCATGCTGAACTTGTGGATTATCAAATTGTTAGAGGATAGAAATATTGGTCAACAGGTTAAGGAGTGCCATGACAACTGTCCCATTCCCAAACTCTTGACCTCTACTGTGTTGTTTTAAACTACCATGCTTTGCAATAATACATTGAGCAGTGAATGATCTAATGCAAATATCCATCAATTTGATATATGAAACTTATTTCCAGGTTCAGACATGTAGACTGGTGTATCAGCCTGTAACTGCACCTGCTACGAGGTATTATGCAGCAGTGGAAAGAATGAAGTGTTGCTACCAAAGCCACCTGGCCACTTACAGCCGTGATGCACAAAACAGGCCAACTGTAAAGAAGAAAATTATTTTCTGACCTTGTTTCAATATGCCAGATAAAGATAATTTATACTGGCAGAAATCGAAATAATGCTTAACTTGGACAGTATTGGCAGGGAAGGAGAGTAGAGAACCTGTAAATTTAATGAGTCTTACTTAATCTCTGAGCTACTTATACCTGAAACAGGCTATGCAAGCAATGAGCCATCTTTATATATAGCAATATTTACACTTTATTGTCTGTATAGACTTTATTCCAATAAAAATAAAATCTAAAAGGAAGAGAGGTATAACATAGTAGCACACAATAGAATTGTACTTTGTGCTATGTGGTCACTCAGTCAGGACATGTGGCATGGCAGCGGATTGGAGCCAGATAACGGTGCTCTTAGGAAAACAATGGAAAAGGATGGGAAAGGAAAACACAGGTGTAGGTAGGCTCCAGAAGCATCAAGGAAAGAAAGATGCTGTGCATGCCCCACCCCTGGGGTGCACTGAGATGTCAATTGAGACTGGGCATGGTGATGCGTACCGGTAATCCCAGCTCTTGGGAGCTGTGAACAGGGGGATCACTACAAGTTGAATCCATTAGTGAAACCCTGAATACCCTTCCCTAAAACACAAAAAAGAAAGTGAGAACGGAAGCAAGAATGAAAGAGAGAGAGAGAGAGAGAGAGAGAGAGAGACAGAGAGAGAGAGAGAGAGGAAGAAAGGAAGAAAGGAAGGAAGGAAGGAAGGAAGGAAGGAAAGAAGGAAAGGAGTGCCATTTCATGAGAACCAAAGCGTAGCTTGACATTGGGGTTGTCGTATCTACTTTTCTCAGTGTTGAGACAAAATACCTGATGTCCAAAGTGAATAGAGGAAAGGTTTGCTTAGCTCACAGTGTGTAGGGACTTCAGGCCACAATCTTCTGGCTTCCAGGCAGAGTAGTTTGGCTGAGAACAGTTGTGACAGGAAGAAGGTAGTAAAGAAATAAACTACGGAGACAAGTCCCTTTCTGCCCCTTTTAATTTATAATACAGACTGCTGGGATTAGGGCGATGTCAATCCACTCAGCGGGCGGATGTGACAATAACTCACCTTCAGTTTTAGCACCCTTAATCCCAGAAGTGCATGCTCTAGATTCAGCCACCTCTAAAGCTCTATGACCACGAGAATCTTAGGGGAACAACTAGACACGAGTGATAACAGTATTATGTGGCTAAAATTCCAGCACTCTGCATGGCTGAGACAGGAGATTTATACCTTCACTGGCAGCCTGGACCACTTAGTTTTATAATAAGATCCTATTTAGACACAGAATATGTATTTTCAAAATGATCTGAGGATGTAGCTTAGTGTTAAGGTCTTGGATTTGCTCCTTAGTAGAGCAACAGTGAAATTAGAGGAAAGACAGACAGACAGACAGACAGACAGACAGAGACAGAGACAATGACCAAGAAGTAAAGGAAAGAGGGAGAAAAGAAGGGAGGAAGGAGTAAAGGAAGGAATGAAGGATGGACTGAGGATGATCAGGTATATAATGAAGGAGTATTACTCATTTAGATCATTGATACAATGACCAGCTACAACTTTTAAGAAAGTAGTTTTCAGAAGAAAGGGTGAACTAGGGTTACCCATATAAAGATCTTGTTAGAAATGATTTTCAATTCATGATACAAAATAGAAACAATTTTAAGCAAATTTTTTGGTTTTCAAAAATTCTTTTCTCTAATTATATATTGCAGGCCATCTGAACACACAAGAACCTGTCACACTTAGATCAGTGAAATAAAGTTGAATTCCGGCAAACAACCTGTTATTGTCAAAATGATGCCAAATACCTATTTAAAATGAATGTAGTATTTTCAAGGAGTTCTATTTGTGTTCTTTGGCTGTAGCTGCAAAGTCTCTATATCAGACATATAGTGGCTTTATAAACTTTAAATATTCTTGAAGTTATGTACTGTCTACCCCACTAACCCTATGAAAAATACTCTCCTATATGTCCATATGGAGCATGGTGAATCATATGAATTCTACTTACTGTTACTCTTCTGTTCCCTCTGTGAATTATGAACTGATAAGTTGCTGTCATTGAAGGGAAGGGACATACACTTTTTTCGGAAATCATTCCTTATTTTATTATTATAGAATATCAGTTCTGTTAGCATGGAGTTAGACATTTTTATTCAGGAAACACTCAGACTGTTGTGCATTCAAATAATTTGTAATTCAATTCCACACTCAAATGCCAAATTGGACAATTTTTCATACTGTGTAAAAGTAGGAGACATGATGAAGTGATCCCAAGTACCAGACAGAGGACAAATGGGGTTATGAGTCAGAATTAAGTGGAAGAAATCCCTAAGTTACAACATTTGATTGAAAGAATGCTCCAAATTATCATTCTGTAACAAAACGATATCATGGAGTGTTCAGTATGCCTATGAAGATTATTAAGGTCACTCACTTTAATCACATTTATTGAACTAACTCATGGCCTAAATATCTTTCAGATGTAAAGAAAGGCAATCTCAGTTCAATTCAAGAGAACAATATTTATGGAGCGGCTAAAATATCAGAAAACAAGCCACTTGAATCTGATTACAGTGTCATTCCATGTGGGTGTATATGCCACACAACCACAAAATGATTAACCTCAATGTTTTTGCTGCTTATACAAGAAGTTAAGTCTCTCATTTTCTTCATCTATGAAGATTAGTTATTGTGTTATCAACTGTGTGATCAATTATCTTTAATTCTCACATTAATGAGTATTTTTGAGTGCTTGAATCATTTTTAGCATAATAAAACTAAAGAACCAGTTATATGATAGAAACAAATGTTCTTTACATGAAGACATTTTATTTAAGCACATAGATTTTTGATATAATTGGAATGATATATATTAATCAACTCAAGCTACATGTCTAATTTAATTAGATATGAAAATAATATTTTGAATATAACTAATGAGTTTTTCCCTAATTTGAAATATCAAAAAAAAACTTCCATGAGGAGATTACATATGGAGGGCTATTGTAAATTAAGCGGAATCATCTAGGTAAAGAGAAATGTGGACTGATTATGTGCATCTTCCTGGCAGTTCCACAAAGCTATGTGATGACTGTGGGTCTGAGAGGAGTGTGCTATGCGTGTCTTTGGTTTTTATTGCTTTAGGTCTGGGTATAACGTTGGTTCCATTTTTCTTTGTAGCAGATGATTCAGGAAGAATTAATCTATTGGTGTTGGGGGATTGGAAACATGTGAATTCAGTATTGATTTGTTAGCTTTCAAATGTGTTACACATTGAAGAACTGTCAAAGTGTAGTTGGATATATGAGCTTAAAGTTCAGAGGTGATTGCTGAGATGGATCTATAAAGTTAAAAATCACCTGAATATAAGTGGAAATTGAAGGCTTTGATGTGAAGAGGGTCAACTTTGGCAGAAAAATGGAGTGCTATATAAAAAGGATTTCAATCTGTGTTTGAGAGACTGAAATACTAGGGAAAGCTGAGTATGCAGACGATAAACACATGGAACAGCCAGGGGAAGGCATTTGCTGTTACAGAGGTGTGGTAGAGCGCACTTCACATTGCGTCTGTGGAATGTTGAATGCTTAATGCAACAGTGAAAAAAGATGATATCACATTAAGGATGATTTAGGTGACCCAGAAAGGGACTTGTTTTGTGGAAAAATGGAGACAGATTGAAGTTAACTAGGTGATGACATAAAGATATACTTTACAGATTACTGCTGCAGGAACATAATTGCTTGATTCAACCAGATGCTGTCCAGCTATGTTCACCAGAGTGTTCACAGCCATGGAAGGTTTGCTGTAGGGTGATCTCACCAAATAAATGAAATGATGGTAAGGGTATTAGAAGCAGAGTAATAAGGAGAACATTTGGATAAGATATGAAATCCCTCCAATAGGTAACCTCTGTTTCTCTTTCACTAAGAACTTCCCAGTCTTGGTGTAACTTGTGCTAGAATTATGCTATGATCAAATACCCTTTTTTAAATGTAATGCATTTTATCTTCGCACTTCCTTTGGAGTGAGACCTGTAGTAATTTGAAGGCTAAAGTACTTGGTATGAGAGACAGTCTGGTACTACAATGACAAGATAGGGCTGGTTTATGTGTCTTCCAGAAAATGAATTGAAATTAGATTAAGTGATAGATTGGATTAAAGAGGACCCAGCAAAAGATGACTACCTTTGCTAAAGATTATATGAGTTGGGCTATAGAAAAATATTTCTGTGGGAATGTAGGCCTTCGTTGGTGTGAAAATTTAGATTTTGAAAAGTAAGTGGGGAATAATATCTACAAAAATTAGTTTTTACCTCGTCTTTTTTAGTAGTTACTGCTAAGTTGTATTTATTGACTATCACTTCAGGAAAAATATTGGTATATTCTTAGGTTGCATATATCAGGAATTAATTATGATCAAAATGTTCTCTGAGAGGCTAGGATGACTTGAATTGGAAGAAAGGATTTATTAACATATCCCTTTTACTACTGCATACTATTGAGAATGTGCAAGCTCTTTTTCTAGAAGTAGAAGTTTGTCTTCAAAAGAAAGTAAAAGCAAAGAGTATGGCTAAGAGTATCAGGCTATTAAGGACAGCAGGTAGGTCAGAAAATTAATTACCTGCTTAAGCAAGTTCAGGGACCACGTTCAATTCCCAGCACCATGCTGCTTCTGCTCTGCTTAGCCCCTGGGTGATCTAAGCGAGACACCAATACCAGATGTGGTAGTTCACAACTGTAATCCCAGTGCTGGCAAGGCTGAAAGCAGGAGGCTCACTCTGAGTCCAAGCTTTGTAGTGAGACATACATATAAGAATATAAGAACATTAGGATAATATTTGATAACAGATGAACATCTATTGCAACAATGTTCCATAACATTTAATTACATTTGCAATTTGGCAGATACTAGGCTTTATTCTTTCTTAAGTTTTTTTTTTTTTAATCTCTAGTGTGAGAAAGATGGTGAGAAATGCTCATGGGTTGTGATTCATACCTACAGAGCTTGAAAAAAAAATTCCAATCTTCTGTACTCAAAGTGGTACCAATTTATCTAAGAAAACAAAAATGATCTAAAGGCTGAAAAAACAGCTCTAGGAAAAATATTATCTAAAAGATGCAATTTGTTTTTAAAATAGAAACTCTAAATTGCAATGGAATAATATGAGCCTTAGTCTTTAGAAAAACAAAACTGAGTCAAACAGAACAGAACATTCAGAGCTGAGGTGCATTTGCATGCCTTGAGAGAATTAGCAAAATATTTTTTAACACAGATACTAGGGATAAAATGTACAACGTTTCCAAATTTGTAAGCATACATTTATCATTTATATAAAAATATGAGCATTACTTATGCTATTTTTTGATACAGAAATGTGTTGAAAATGTTTCAGAACTATAAATTGTTAACCTTTGGCTCTCTATCAATTCTACATGGATAAGTATATAATTGCAAGTGACAAATTTGTATTATTTCAAGGAGCATAGTTCAACAGCCAAGATAAATTGGGCAAGTATATATGTGAAGTAAAAAAGAAATCTATTGAAATAAAATCAATTTGTATATATATAATATTCAAACTGTGTCAGATATTTAATCCTGAAAGAAAAATGAACAAAGATGGAACTAATGAATAGGGTATATAATTTAACTATATAATCAACATAATTTAACTACATGATCAACATAGCTTATTCAAATATTATTATACAAAATAAGTGCATATTTCTATTTTTCATCTTCATGAATGCTGGAATCATTAGATAAAAATGAAAAGCAATGGTATCAGAAGAGATAATAAAACAATTTAATAATGCATTCAGAAAGCTCATAGAAAATAAAATTAAACTGATACAAGACAAACAAGAAATGTTCAGATGGTCTACAGAAGACAACGATAGAATTCTAGTATGGATAAACTATATGATGCAAAACAGGACTTATTAGTAGAGAAAATAATAATAGGAAGTTTTTGAAAAGGAGAAAGAATTTAAAATATATATAAATGAAGCACATAGAACCTCAATTATCTATTATCACAAAAAACACCTCTCCAAGATACATCACAGTAGAAATCCCAGAGGTTGAGCCCTGAAATAGAATTTGTAAGTCAATTAGAGAAAAGCATGAGTATTACAGCAGACTTCTCAAACACAAATCTTAAAGACCAGGAGATTGTGGAGTAAATTGATTTAAATCCTAAAAGATAATAACTTCCATCCCAGCTTGATATATTTTGCAGAAATATCTTTCACAATTGATGCAGAAACATTTTTCTTTCTGGAAAGAGATTTTAAAAATTCATGGCATTGTTACTTCTTATTACATGTAATAAAAAAACCTTTTATATTTAGTATATGAGAAAATAATTAGAATAAAATAAGAATATGCTGATAGTATATTAAGATAGCTAAATTATGCTAACATATAAGAAGGTAGTATTAAATAAAATATAAATGCAATTTAAAAAAAGGAAGAAGAGAAAGGGAAACTGTAACAGGAAAATAATTTGGAGACTGAGTGAATAGCTATTAGTGTAACTCTAAGGGAATGGTCTCAATTGTCCAGGCAAAAGAAATACACTAGTGGAATGAAGAAAGGAAGACAGATAATCAATATGATTCATAAATAAATAATATTAAACCTCTGAAGAAATCCATAGAAAGATAATCAAAGAATGGAAAACAATATCCCATGCAATGGGAATTGAAAAACTGCATGCGTAACTGTTATTCTTTCAGATAAATTGGACTTAAGCCAAAATTGATCAAAAGAGGCAAAGAAGGTCACAACATACTGGTTAAGGGAACAACACAATAGGAAGAAATAACAATTACTAACATATAAGCAACAAACGATGGCAGCGCACATTGATCAAATCAGTCCTATTGGACAGAAAAGAGCAGATAAGCATAACCACACTATAGTGGGGACCTCAGCAGCCTACTCTCACAAAATATACAGGTTAATGAGACAAGAAAATCCAAAGCAAAACAAAACAAAACAAAAAGTAACATCAGAATTGACTAAAACCTTAAAATTGACTTGATAGATACCTACAGAATGATCCACCCAACAACAGAATACACATTTTTCTTAGCATGGAAACTTTCTCCTGAATAGACCACTCATTAGCCTATAAGCAAAGTGTAAGTAAATATAGAAGAATTAAAATTCTATCATACATATTTCCAGTACACACCACAATCAAAACACAGAAATTAGGCAAATCTGTGAAAATTAAACAATATCCTTCTCATAAACAATGGGTTACAAAAGAAATCAAGGAAGAAATAAGATATTTTCTAGAAATATAATATCAATATAATATATTAAAATTTATGGGACACAATGAAAGCAATCTTAAGAAGGTAGTTTATAGCCTTGAATCGAACATCACAAAGACAGAGCCCAAATAATCATAATTCAGTACCCTGGAAAAACAAAAATAATACAAACCTGAATGAGTATAAGGTAGGACATTAAAAAGTCCTTGGATGCCAGTCAGGTAGTTCAGCAGGCTAAACAACTGCTTAGGCAGTCTCAGCGAACAGGTTTGGATGTCCCACAATCCATTCTGGCCCCGTCCCCCTGGGTTGCACTGAGCCAGAAGATGAGACAGGAAATGGTGGTGCTTACCTTTAATCCCAGTGCTTGGGAGGCTAAAAACAGGAGGATCACTATGAGTCTTATCTACGTAGGGAGTCCCTTTAGATCCTGTACGAAATACATAAAGATCAGAATAGAAATCAATGAAATTAAGACCAAAAATAATGCAAAAAGAATCCATGTAAAGAGGGAGTTATTGAAAAGAATAAACAAAAAGAACAAACTATAGAAAAATCTAATGAAAAGAGCTAAAGTGTCAAATCAATCTCATTAGAACAGAAAAGTCTACACTTAAAGCAAACATTGCTGCAAAGGAAAGATTATTAGCAACCATTTCATCAACCTGTTCACTGATAATTTAAAGAATTTGGAAGAAATAGATAAAGTCTTAATTATTTACAAATTACTAAAGCAGAAACATAGATAAAACAGAGCATTTAAAAACCATAGATAAGCCGGGCGTGGTGGCTCACGCCTGTAATCCCAGCACTCGGGAGGCTGAGGCAGGAGGATCGGTGTGAGTTCGAGACCAGCCTGGGCTACAAAAGTGAGCTCAAGGCTAGCCTGAACTGCATAGCGAGACCTTGTCTCAAAAAGACAAAAAAAAAAAAAAAAAAAAAAAAAAACCATAGATAATCAAACGAATGTTAATGAAACTGAGGCAGTAATAAAATTCACATTGATTTTGAAAAGCCAACTTTGGGACTTACTGACTACTGAACTGCATAAAAACTTCAGGCAATTTCTAACACCAATGCTCTTTAAACTCTTTAATGAAATATGGAGAAGGAGAGTTCCCAAAGTCATTGCAGGAAACTAACTTTACTTTAACTCCAGAAACAGTCAGGATTGAATAAAAAGAAAATGCTCTTGACCAAAATACTGAATGAATACAGATGGAAAAATCCTCTGGCAAACAGAATTCAGTGAATCATCAGAAAGACAACATACCTTGACCAGAAAGGTTTCACTCCATGTATGCATGAATGGTTCAATCTATACAAATCAATAAATGTAACAGATCCCACAAAGAGAGAGTAAAGAACAAAATGCACGTGATCATCTCAATAAAGTTTTCAAAAGTTTTTGGCAAAATTCAACATCTCTTGGTGATGTAAACAGTAAAGAATTGGTATAGAAAAACTTGAAAGGATCTAAGCTATGTATGACAAAAATGCAGCTAATATAATATTAAATGAAGAAAGCTGAAAACTGAAATATTTTCTTCTAAAATTAGAAACAAAAGAAAGATAAATACTACTACCACTTCTGTTCAACATAGTAATCAAATCATTAACAAGAGCAGTTAGTCAAAAAAAGGGATGAAATGGATATTATGGGAAATGATGATATCATAGTATCATTATTTTTAGATGTTATAAGCCTCTGTGTAAAAGATCCAAAAAATTCTTCAAAATATCCTTACATTTAATAAGTAAATTTTGTTATGTACCAAGTTTCAAGTTAAATACGCAAGAATAAATATAGTTCCTGTATAACAATAGTAAACCCACTGAGCAAGAATTTAGTAGTAAAATAATATCTATAATAGCACCAAGAAAAGTTAAATACTTAGGAATCAATATAACTATGAAAGTGAAGGACCTGTAAGGTAAAAACTGCAGTAATTTGTTTACCATTTAATGATTTAGACACTCATTAAGCTGTAGTTTATTGTATACTTTTACTGCATCAGAGCTGTTTTTATTTCTGAAATTAAAACAATAAATGGACATGCTTGTCCATTTATTACATTCTTACATTCTTACAGTCAGTGCAGACCAGACAAAATATTGACAACCAAAAGATGAACGAACAAAATTGTATAATATGATGGTATATGAAGACTTACATTCAATAAAGAAGAAATTAGATAGACTCATGTGTAGAGTATTACTCAGGAAATTCTTCCTGACAAAATATTTCCTGAAAAATAAGTATGACTTAAACAAATAGAAAGCAAATAGTCTCACCTACTATGCAATATAACGGAATAGGAGAGGAGTTTATGCCAAAGTAAAATAGAAAATACTGTGTGTGAAGGGGGAAACATGAAAAAGTAAAAGAAAACAAAGGAAAGAAAGAAAGATAGAAAGAAGAAAGGAAAACAGAAAGAAAAGAAAGAAAAAGAGAGAGAAAGGAAGGGAAAGTGATAATTTATTATATATTACTAACAGCAGCATTCTTATGTGCTGTCCTACACACCCATTGAGTCTCTCATTTAAATCTAAAATCTTGCAAAGAAGTCCTTCCCTAATATTCCTCTACCAATATATTCCATAATGCAGCAAGGACTGTTCAGCAGTTCTTAACCTGTGGGTTGCGATCCTGGCGGGGGTCGAATGACCAAAACACAGTGGTCACCTAAAGCCATTCCGAATCATAACTGTAGCAAAATTACAATTTTGAAGTAGTCACAGAAATTATGTTTTGGTTTGGGGTCACTGCAACATGAGGAACTGTATTGCAGAGTCATGGCATTAGAAAGGTTGAGAACCACTACTGAAACTTTTATGCTTCAAGTACATCTCTGAGAAATAAGAACGATCTGAGTGTATGAGTCAGTGGTTGCTAGAGAAAGAGATTTATTGAAAGATATATAGATGTATAAGAATTTACAAGATTGGCATGCCAGAGCTTCCTGCAGACTCAGGAGTGGAAGAGTACAAAAGGGTTGTCTTAACCCTGGAGTTGAAGGACCTAGTTTAATGCTTGGAGCTGTCTCTTGTGTCCTGTGACAGTCCATACAAAGAGGCTGAAGGGTCTGTGAGAGAAACCCAGAGACAGTATCCAAATTGAATGAGGTGACAAGAGCTCCTCCAAAGACACGGGAAAATGCCAGGAAGAGTTGTCTGTTGAAAATTAGGAAGTTGCACTACTACACCTTTTAATAGCAAAAGATGCGCTGGTAAGATATATTTTGAAAAAAAATAATTCATTAGATTATAATGATACTACTGGTAAAAGCCATAGAAAAATAAAAGCAGAGTTTATTAGTTTTCACACAAATGACAGAATAAGCAAAAAGCTGGTACGGTGAGGCATGCCAGTAACCACAGCACTCTGGAAGGATGAGCGAGGAGGATCAAGAGTTTGCTTGCCATTTGTGAAAGTTAGAAACTGAGACTCTCACTGATTAAAAAGTAAAATAAAATAGGCTAGTGGTTCAGAAAGCAAGTGTAGATGGTCTTCTTGATTTCTGGAGAATGCTTTTTGGTCTCAACCTTTTCATTTCTTATTACAAGGATTTAAGTGATTTTGTTAATTTTTGTGGGGGTAAAGTTGGCTAAGAGTTTTTAGAATTCTATTTACTTGTTCAAAGAACAACCTCTTTGATTCATTTATTCTTTGTATAGGTTCCTTCGACTCCAAAAGTATTAATTTCTTCTCTGATCTTTATAATTTTTTCTCTCGTATGACAGATATGGGCTTCACTCCCTCTTCTATTTCTAGATGCTAAAGGTTTGACATTAGGTAGGTTATTTGAGCTCACTCTATTTTTCCGAGGTGGTATTCACACTATGAATTTCCCTCTTAAGCCTTTTTTTTGTGTGTGTGTCACAAAATTCCTGATACAAAGTATCAGAATTATCATCTACCAGTAGAAACAGTTTAATTTCTTTTTTAACTTCATCTGTGGCTTATTTTATTCATTATCAGAAGCTGCTGGCTTGAGTCTTTTATAGCTCAACATATTAATATGGCTTTCCTTTTCATACCTCATGGTTAGACTTTTTTGCAGGATGGTTAAGACCTAGATAAAGCAAGATCTATATTACAAAAAAAAAAAATGTAACTTTTGTGTCTGACAAGCTCAGTTAGGTCCCCTCAGAATTTACCCTGAAACCATGTACAGCAGAACTTTTGTCACTGTCAACCATCTGGATGAGTCATGGCAATTGCTTGACCAGTTTGCACTCTATGAAAGCTTGGGCTACAAAAGAGAGCTCAGGGTGGTGCTATTTAATTCCCCTGTGTTTGTGAAGTTCATGTGGTTTCTTTTGCCATTAGTTTCATTATAATAACACTATAGGCAGGTGATATGCATGGGATAATATTAGTGCCTTTGTATTACTTAAGCACGCTCCATGAGCTTTTACATGATCTAATTTGGAGGACATTCTATATAACAAACACTGGCAGTGCTATTCATGGGAATGCACTGGTGAAAACAGTGTGAAAATCAATGTGTAGATTCCTCAAAACTACAACAAAAGATTCTATTACTCAGCCATTTTCTTACTATCTTTCTGAAACAATCAAAAACATCATACTGCAGCAAAGTATGCACACTCTTGTTTGTAGTGGCGCAGTGCATAATAAATAAATGTTGGAAGCAGCCCAGATGTTATCAGCTGAAGAATGATAACTTTTGTGTATGCTTTTTTTTTAAAATATAATAGAGTATTACTTTGTCATAAAGAAGATAATCTTGAGACATTTCTAGGTCATTGGACACACCTTGATGAAATACTGTGAAGTGAAATAAATTAGATGCCGAGGTATAAACAGCATATTGTCTTTGATATGAGAAATCTGAAGTGTAGATAAGTATCAAAATCTATAATACATATTGGGAACTGGGAACTGGGAAGAAAGTGTTCAAATGAGAAGTGGAACAAGGAAGGAGGGGAGAATAGAAGGGACAAGAAAGTCAATGAAACAAATCTTTTAAAATAAAAAAGGAAGAAGAGTTGAAGAGAGAGGAATGGGAAAAAAGAAGAAGAAAGATGTATCATGCACAGGTACAAATTTCCTATGATGAATGTTATCATGCATATGTACAAGTAAAAAAAAAGAGCATTTGGATATATAGCTCATTAGGAATCCCTGTTTTCAAACCTTACCACTGAAAATAAAACAAAATAAAAAGCAAAAAGTAAATATGCAAATAAAATGCAATTTATCATTTGAAGGAAGAAAGCATAAATATAGAAAAAGGGCTTTATCAGTTTGAACCATCTCATGTGCTAAGAATATTGGTCCTTAACATGTAACATTTATAGAGTGTCTTGGTTAAGTTTCTTTGTTGTTGGGACAAAATACCCCACACCCAATTTCAAGTGGGGAAGGTTTATTAGCTCACGGTTTGTGGAGGTTTAGTCCATACTCAGCTGGCTCCAAGGCAGAGGACAAAAGTTCATGGAAGTGGAAGACAGCAAAAACAAAAAAAAGCAAAAGGGGAGGAGCGGCAGCATCAGGCCTCTTTCCCTTCCTTGCATTGTGTGTAGGCTATGCACGTTAGGTGTTGTAGCACTTATACTCTTAATCCCAGCATTGGAACAGGAGTCAATCATAAACTCTAGAAGCCACCTGCTGGCTGTATGAAGCTTTTAGGGCGATAGTTAGGCAGAAACCTTCACAACGTGTAACTTCTTTTTTTACTGCAAATGATCTGGAAATGACAATAAACAACCATTGCCTCCTTTTTTAAACTAAACAATCATTACAGGCATTTATAAAGTACTTATTTATTTTTATTGATATGTGAAAGAAACAGCAGTGGGACAGTTTTACAACAGGTTAGAAAGCAGGATGCAATAGTTATTACTTTTGTATTACATTTAATAAGAAATAACAATATGACAGTTCCAAAACACATTAGTAGTGCATTTCCAGTTTTGATACAATGCCTATTGTTGTCCTCCTCGTAAATATACAGAGCACAGTGTAGATATGATAACTTTTCCAATCATTATTGGTACAAAAGTTTCTTCTCATTGAACTTAGAGAAAATAGTAATTAATATATTGCATGTTATTATCTTCATCTTAGTTGTTCAGAGAACTAGATGCAGACATGATTTCTTACCTAAGTATCATTAGTACAGATGTTTATTTTCATTGAACGAATTGAATGTAGCTGTATATATAGGTCAATAGTCCATCATAGTTGTGGATTATTAACTCATTAGGCATTATCAGAAGCTATTGGCTTGAGCCTTTTACTACTGAGGATATTAATATGGTTTTTCTTTCTATACACCAAGGTTAAACTTTTCTTCTGGACGGTTAAGACCAAGATAAAGCAAGGTCTATATGACAAAAAAACTCTAACTTTTGTGTCTAACAAGGTTGGTCAGGCTCCCTCAGGATTTACCCTGATCCCATTTACATTAGTCAGCCATTTGGATGAATCACGGCCATTGCTTGACCAATTTATTCTCTGTGAAAGCCTGAGAGAATGTTTTTCTTATTTGACTCTCCTTAGGCACACTATACCTCATAGATCACTTTCCTGTGGCGACATAATCTCCTTGAACAGGAAATTTGGGACTCCACTGAGTTATAGGCTGTGAAAGTACAGGATCTTTAAGTTCCTCTGTCTTCATTGATTGGAAGGGCTTAAAGACAAAATGTGGGCTACTCTTGTATCCCTTCTTTATCTCTAATTATTTGGTCTGCCAACTTAAATTGTTAACTCTCCAGAAGAGAAGCTTAATGATATTCCCCATAATGTAGGCACTTGAGCTTAACATCCCTATCTTTCTGAATATCAAATGCCTTAGACATAGCATGAATCAGGTATTTTTCACCAATTGTTGATATTCTAAACTTTAAATCCATATAGAATGTGAAAAGAAAAAAAAAACAAGTGTGCACCTCTACACAGAGACTTGGGAACTTAACCATTTACAAAACTGTAGTAGTGCACTTCTATGGCGTTTTTTCCTTGTCTCATATTCTCTTTTATTACCTTGTTTCTTTTTCTTTCTCTTTCTTTCTTTCTTTCTTTCTTTCTTTCTTTCTTTCTTTCTTTCTTTCTTTCTTTCTTTCTTTCTCTCTCTCTTCCTTCCTTCCTTCCATTCCTTCCTTCCTTCCTTCCTTTCTTCTTTCTTTCTTTCTCTTTGTTTCTTTTTTTAAACGTTTACTTGAGACAAGATATAGTAATAATTGATATGACATTAGCAACAGTGCATAATTAGAAGATTGGAATGATAGATATTTTAAGAATGGTTTTAGTATTATACTTTGAAATCCTCAGGGTATTTGCAGATATCAGTACACATAATTAGTCAAGGTGCAAATTCTACCATTTACTCGCTAGATAAAAACCTGTTGGAGATTTTTAGGATCATTTACTTAACCAACTTTTGTATTTAAATGCATACTTTTCCCCTAGCTCTTTCTTCATTGTTTAATCTTTACATTCTCACTTTCCATTTAACTATATTATACCTTTCCATTCTCATTTCTTCTTTTGAGTTCTTATATTAGGGAGACTCTATGATATTTACTCTGATTTCTCTTCAGATTGTATAAAGATTTTACCTTAGTTATGGATTTGCTACAGCCTCATTACACTGCTCAGTAATGCAGTGATCCTCCTGTTTTCAACCTCCACAGTGCTGAAATTGCAGGTGTATAAAATCACACCCAGTCTTGGTGGCGGGATCATCATGTCCATTGGTGGGGCTGGCATGACATGTGGTCCTGGTGCTTGCCTAGGCAGGCACTTAGTCCACTGAATTATCTCTCCAGTGCTTCCTTTTAAACTTACAGAAAATATCTTGGATATTCCATGTATGTATGTATGTATGTATGTATGTATGTATGTATATATACATATATGTATATATATATATATATATAGAGAGAGAGAGAGAGAGAGAGAGTGTAGCATTTAAATATAACTAATGAACAGATACAGCAACTTAAAATTTTTGTCATTTCTGTGGACAACATGAAACATCCACTTCTTGCATTATTTTTTAAGAATATTGTTGTTGTGAACTATGGTCACCTTTCTAAACATGAGATTTTTTTAACTTCTTCATTCTATATAACTATGATTGTGAATTCCTCAAATGTATCTCCCCAACTCCATCCTCTAATTATCACAGGTTTCTACATTTATGTAAGATTAATGTTCTAGACTTCATATAAGATCTTGTAATATTTGAAGTTTTGACAAAATTTTGTGGGTATTTTCTTCTTTCACAATCCATATTAACTAAACGACCTGTCATAGAAGATGCAAAATCAGAACTCTATGACACACATTCAGAGGAATAGCTCTATGGCATAAGTGCCTGCCTAGCAAGTGTAAGGTCCCCAGGTTCAACCCCGGTCCCACAAAAAAATAAATAAAACAAACAAAATAAACAAAATAATATCGTTTTTATAATGCAGTGAAAATGCCTTTTAATCAGATATAACATGTACTGTGTTGTATTATAATGTTTTTAGAATTACTTCAAAAGTAATTCTACCGCACCACCTTACCTTAGGAAATGTGGCTCCTAATGCATTAGAATGGTACCTCAGTTCACAAGCTGAGTTCTGTCCACAATTCTGGCTGCAAACAAAACTAGATGGGCATCAGTTCAAATTTACCATAAGGTCAACAGTAAGTACAACCTTTGAATTTGATTTCTTTTTCATACAGTTCAGTTTGCAACCAGAGTCACTGAGATACCACTGCATTTCTTGGATGACTTTTGTTGATATACGTTGGTTCTTATATGCTCTAAGATGAAACTTTGTTGCTCCTCCTTTTGTTAGGATGATTTTGTATAGTGACTGCCAATTGTCTCTTTTTCTGTCTCAGCCAGAACACTGACAGGGCTTCACTGTTCATCGTTCTGTGTATTACATCCATCATTATTTTATTGTCCCAACTGATAGTACTCTACACTGTACCTGTAGTGACTAGGTATAAGTAGGAAATTCACACTAATGAATTGAGAATTAGTATACAGCAAATAACTGAGTCGCCCCCAGATGTAGAGGCTTTCTCGCTCACTTTCCCAACAAACAGGAGAATAGTGCTAAACTCACAGAGGTGGGTCCCAATCTCTGAAAAGGACACAGTGGGATACAAGGACAAAAGGAAGGTTCTTTGCTCACAGGCAATATTGAAAAATGTTATATAAAGACAGGAATTAATGAGAAGACAAATGGGACAACTTCTCTGGTAAGTAGAAAAATATATTACATTAAATACTCAAATTATGTAAATTGCCTTGATTTATATTTTTCAGAAACGATAGATCAGAACTTAATTGTCTGTAAATGAAAAATATTAAATGATGTCATGTTGCTAAAGTAATAAATTTCAAGTATGATTATAACGATTGCTTATTTTCAAGTTCCAGCTAACTCAGAAAAGAGTTAGCCTAATATGTGTGTCATTCAGCCTACATTAATATTGTACAAGCACATAGGGCAGATGTTTTCTTCCGTGAAGAAAAAAAGAAATATTAAATATAATAATTCCAGGCGATTCTTTAAAATATTTTGCAACATAGTTTATATGAGGACACAGAGAAACCCTAATTTAATCCTTAAGACTCTCAATGCCTGATACATCTTTTGGTTTCCAGAATCCGAAAACTAAAATTAGGGGTTGAGGATATCGCTCCACAGTCTAAGTACCTCCCTGGAAAGCACAAGGACTGAAGGTGGATCCCTGGTACTGCGTGCTGTGCTGGTCCCTAGCAGAGCCATTGAATGTCAGCATGGTGCACCCTTGTAATCCCAGCACTGTGGAGGGTGAATCAGGAGGACTACTATGAGTCCAAACTGCAGAGCAAGCCTGTGTATCGATAATAAATGAGTTAAATAAATAAATAGATAGATAAACAAACAAGCAAACAAATAAATAAATAAATAAATAAATTTAAAAGCAGTACTTTTTTCCCTGAAGACTTTTTCCTGAACTCTGGTCCTTGAGTTTACCAGACATGCACTTATTCTACTGAGCTAGCTCCCCAGCCCTCCCTGAAGATTTCTCATTTCCATTTTATCATTTTTATGTAATCAAGGGGAAAAAAACTGACTATATGACATACAATAGAGTTAGAATAATTTAAGCTTTAAAAATAATCATTTTGCTTTAGGGTTTAAGATTATATAACCTTTATTATATTATTTCAATTTGTTTAAAATATTTTGAGATTCTAATTACCTACAATAACTTTCAAACCCCTCTTTTTTATAAATGTGTATCTGAAAAGTTATAAATAGATGATACTCTGTATTGCCTCATTGTTGAGGTATTCAACAGCCATTTTTCTCCCATGAATTATGAACTTTCAAGCCATGAATTATGAGTTGTCTTGCATTTAATTACTATCTGCCATTTGGATCATTTTTCTGAATGTTTTTCAGAAATGTAAACAAATATAAAATAATGAAGTTCCCTCAGTTATGATGATGAGTAAACTTATTTTTTAAAAAACTAACAGCGTGAATACAATAAACAGTTGTATGATGCAGCATTTTAACTTTTGATTATTTTTCTTGACCTGATCACATGCGTTATGAAACTTTCCCATCATGCTGTACCTCAGCAGTAAGGAAAGATCTCTCTCAGCTGTGTGAACAGCAGGATAGAAAAACAACAGTTTACATTATATTGTTGCTAAGTTATGATGTTTGGTAGGTTAGGGGTAAGGAATACTTTCTGATTTATGGCATTTTCAACTTACGTGGAGGTACAAGCCCACTGTCACTCAGTAATTATTTGTATAGTCTCATCCAAGTGACATGATATTGTATGCATTGAGTATTCAAGCAAAAAAAGGACTTCATGTTTATAAGATGTAACACAAGTATCCATTGTGATATTTTCAATTATTTGTGTGCTACTTCATCCTATCCTTTGATATGTAAATATTAAATACCAATATCATGAGAAACTGAGTATTCCACAAAAGTTCCACTGATAGACATGGGCCTAAAATTACATTTTTCTCCCAAAGGCCTTCACTCCATAGAACATATTCTTCCACTTGAGAGGCACAACTGAATATGTAAGTGCTTCCTTCACTCTCCAGAATATTGCTTCATGGGATCTTTGATCTAACTGAGAGGGAAATTCGCTCAGCTTACAGCTTATCATGGAAATCTTCTTCTTATAGTTTTTGCTACCTGTGAGAATCATCGGAATAGGAAGTCAAACTAAAAATGTCCTGACTAATTGGAAAGATGCGCAAATAGGAGAGACTGTCTATATCTTATCTATATGGGGATAATGAGGCTTTTGTGACAATATTTGTGCTATTCAGGTTATTAATATTCTCATTGGTTATTCTCTCTTCTGCTTGCTGACATATTGTACAGAATATCTATCATAATCTATTGTGGATGTTTCAGAATTTCCAACAAATTATATCATATACAGAAAAGTTTCTTGTTCTCTTCTCCATTATCCATTGCTGTCATAACTTTCAGATCATTTTTAATTAACAAGGGCATCTAGATGTCACCTTAAGCTAGAAGTGAGATACTATCTTAAGATTTACAACAAACAAAAACTGTGTTAAAGCTACTCAATTCTGCTGTTGTATCATAAAAATAGTCATAGAAAACACAGAAGTAGATGGGAGAGGTTTATTTCAATATAGCTTTATGAGAAAATATGGCTCCCCACAGCTTAGGTTGACTATCTCTACACTCAATGAAATGTAGCATCTTTTGTGATGAGCATGGGAGATATTCTGTTGATCTCAGCATTAGCATTAAGCGAATGCCATATGATATTTGGAAATGATATAGTCATTATTAAATATTTCATAAACATAACAATAATAAATGTTCTGCTTCATATATAGGAAAGGAAGGATAAAAGGGAGCCACTGAGTAACTGAATGTAACCCCCAGAGCAGAGCAGAACAGATACATTTCCTTTCACACTGTCCTTATCATGGCTCTGCTGTTTCACCCACCTCCATCACCACTCCTTATTCTTTCAGAAAAAAATGTATAGTCTCATTCATTATCTCATTCATAAATAACTTTTTCTTATTAAAGCTACTTATGTTCCACAAAGTTCAATTGATTGCCAAATTTACCAATGTTGACCATTATATTTGAAGGACACATATGTAGTCTGCTATGCAAGTCCCGTGACCTTTTGCCAGACTCCACTGTGGAGAACCAGCCCACCCACCAAGCTTTCCCTCCCCAGGGCACTTCGTTTTATAGGACATTTTAACTTTATGCTTTTTTACTTGATCATTTTTTTCTCTTTACTTTTTATGAAAGTGTTACATCATAGATTTTAAAATGTTACTGAGAACATTTCTACAGGGAATAAAGCTATCAGCTACATTCTTTGCATTTTCAGATTTAGCGAGATTTGTCTCTTAATGTATTGATTAAATATTTTACATCCATTTCATAGTGCATATTGGCATATATATATATATATGTGTGTGTGTATATATATATATATATATATATATATATGTACATATGTATGCATTATGGGGATTCCACTTTATTCTTTGACTAAAAATTAGATGAACAGTATCCTGAGATTTTCTGTTTCATAAAATGCATACATCTGCTGTTAGAAATTTTGGGAAATGCATTTGTTAAATTTTATGTAAAAATATTCTCTGAAATTAGACTTCTCTTTATTTCTCTTCGATAAGAAGCATTTATTTCTCTAAATTGTCTTTTATAATTATTTAATCTATGCTAAAAATGTTAATGTATTTTTATTTTCAAACTTTGTGATACCTATATAAACAAACCACTTGGTATGCAAGATTATAAAGATAAGTTCTATTAGTTACATATGTCTTCACTCCATTGAATGTATTCTTCCATTTGTGATACACTGGATATGTACCGCCTCTATATTGTTGATGTACAAGTTATCTGACATATTATCAGGGTCCAGCAATTAAATGTTTCTCCATTGTTTGGACAGAATATATTTGTTGAGATGTAAACACCTGTTTATCAACATGTTGTGAGTCTAAAAGCAAATTGATGAATGAAGTAAAATATGAAACACAGAAATTCTTGCAGTTATACCCAACTACATTCTTTTTTATTGTAAAGAGAATTAAATAATAACAACAACAAAATAATAAAGACTTTTAAAGACTGATAGGATATTAATAATAGTTGTTTTATTGCACATTTTTATCTTCAAAGTAGTTGCTCAGATTACTAAATATGGGCATATAAAATTGATCAGACACTTCTAATTCCATCAAACAAATTATTTTGAATAACTACTTCAAAAGTGTAGATGAACTGATAACTACAAAATCCTATACGCAAGTTAGTACAAAATAACACAGGATTTTTTGAGGCAAAAAATGGCTGCCTATTCTGAATACAAAATAGAGCCCCTTTTGAGCCAAGAAGAAGAGTTAAATAATGTCAACCGTTCAAATTATTGGATAATATTGTTAAGCTAATATATAGAACCCGAAGGATGAGTACAAAATAAGGCAATATAGCAGCTAAATTATCGATATAGATGATGTTTCTTAATACATGAATATTAACCTTTAGTAATAATTATTTAAAAATTGATCAAACAATATAAGCACTCTGTTCCTTTCAATGAACTAATAGAAATTACTCATTCAATGAACTAATAGAAATTATCTCAGCTCTCTTGCATGGCTCAATTGTGCATATATTTTTTCTTCCTTTTCTCCTTCTCCCCAGCCCAGTTTTTTTCCTTTTAAGTACTCTCTCCCTTTCACAGCATCTACTTTACCTTTGGAACTTATTTGCTTTTTCAGCTCCTTACACCAGGGAGCCAATGCAATGCCTACACATGTGGGTCTGATTCAATCCACTCATGGTCTCTAATTCCATCCATTTGCCTATAAAAGCTTCAAGTTGACAAATATGCCCAAAGCATGTGTTGGGGGAAAAAAGATAGCCTATGTAACAAAAGGGCCAAAGAAAGCTGCTTATTCACACTTAGAAGATTGAAACTATATCCTGACCTTTTGCTTAGTAAAAAAAAAAAAAAAAAAAAAAAAAAAAAAAAAAAAAAAAAAAAAAAAAAAAAAAAAAAAAAAAAAAAAAAAAAAAAAAAAAAAAAAAAAAAAAAAAAAAAAAAAAAAAAAAAAAAAAAAAAAAAAAAAAAAAAAAAAAAAAAAAAAAAAAAAAAAAAAAAAAAAAAAAAAAAAAAAAAAAAAAATACTCAAAATGTTTAAAAGACCTAAACATAAGGCCTAAAATGTTAAAATTGCTACAAGAAAGCATGGGGAAAAGACTGCTCTCAAGCACCCCAGGGGCTCGGAAATAGTAGCAGGGAATGGCAAATCGAGCTGCATCTCCTGGAAATGTTTCTGGATAGCGAAGGAAACAAGAGTAAAGAAACACTTTACAGAATAGGGAAAATTACACATGTTTACATGGATAGAATGTAATCTGGTCATGTACTCTGAGGCTTGCCTGCCTATCCCCAATTCACTCCCTCACTCTGATTGCTTTCCCCTTCTCTAATGGTCTCCCTTCCAGTGCACTAGCCTCTTTTTTCCCCACAATATAATGAAAAAAACTTCAGAAATCTGAATAGGAACTGTTGCACTACTGACTGGAGAATTAAAGTGGACCCATGTCTCATTTGAACCAGGATCTTGCTATGTAATTCAGTTTGGCTTTGAGCTCAGTTCCTAATCTAGGCTGTTCATAAACTGCTAATGGTCTGCCTGCTTCAGCTTCCTGATGTTGAAATTACAGGAGTGCACCACCACACGAAGCCTCCACATATACATTAATCACTTAGTAAACAGTTACTATTTTATGTAAACTAATGTCTATATTTTTTAAAGTAAAGTTACAAAGATATTTCTCTTTATATATTTAGTCATTTCTATATGCATGACATATATGTGTGAATATTTTATCTACTTATTGTATCAACAAATTAAGCTGTTAATGAGCATTTTAATTGGCTTTAAAAGAATAAATATTTATGCAAATGAAATAACTCAGAAAGAGTTGACTCAAACATTTTTCGAATTTATATGATTTGGGGAGATCTTTTGTAATTAATAATATTTTGATCTGCTTAAAACAGGCATGTCTTGAAAGTTTCTATCATTATATCTAGTAGCATCAATTTATATATTCTTATTTACCTCAACGGTTGGATCAACTTATGACTCCACTGTAAAATTTGTTAGAAAGAAGGATTGACTAAGTGTTTAATCAATCTGGGGATAATTATTATGAAGAAACTGAATGAGTCTATGAATATGTTGCAATGGAAAATATGAGAAGACAAGTGTTTCTAGAAGTTATAATTTCTAATTTTGCATGGTACAGGTGGCTAATGTGACACACAGTGCACATTTGCTGGCTTCATAATGTTTGTGGGAAATTAAAGTCCCAATGGCTTTTAATTCTAGGTAGGAATTCTCAGACTGAAAGTGAAGAAAGCAATTTCAGAACTTTGCTAATACAAACAAACCTCAATGCAATTCCAAACAAGTATTAGAACAAATTTCCATATTAAGTCAACAAGTGCTAATTTTTTTAAAACAAATATGTATTTGAAAGAGGGTCTCACTACACAGCTCAGACTCATAGTGATACTCCTGTTTTCAGCCTCCCCAGCACTGGGATAATACCTGGATTCAGACACTGGCTCTGTGCTCCCTGGGGCCAAGGCCAGCACAGCGTGCAGGACCAGAGATCCAACCCTGGTCTCTGAGCTTGTCCAAGCAGATACTTTAGTTGACTGAGCTATCTCTCCAGACCAGTGCTGAAAAGTTTTAAGTAACCAGTTGGAATGAACTCCAAGAAAAGTCAACTTCCTGAGTATGCTTTTAATGAATAATTTGATGCCACTGAGTTGTGAAAATAAGTCTGGCAGTTAAGATATAACTCCTATCCTAGGTATGGTGGTGCGCATATCTAATTCCAGAACTTGGGAGACTGAAACAGGAGGATTGCCAACAGTTTGAGGCCAGCCTGGACTACAAAGTGAGCCAAAGATTGGCTGAACTACATAGTGAAATCCGAGAGAGAGAGAGAGAGAGAGAGAGAGAGAGAGAGAGAGAGAGAGAGAAAGGAAGGAAAGAAAGAGAAAGAGAAAGAGAAGGAAAGAAAGAAAGAAAGAAAGAAAGAAAGAAGATAGTATACGTGGAACTCATGGGCAGCCAAGATAGCCAAGTGGTTCTCCTCAAACTCCTGCAATACCTGTGGAGAAAAGCTTTGCACTTGAGAACTCACCATTAATACCAGTCTGAGTGATGTTGCATGAAATACATTGTTCTTCCAAACAGCTCATGTTGGAGACCTGTGATCTGTCACTATAGATATTTGCAATTGCTCATACAGTATCACTGAGTTGTATCTATTGATGTCCTTTGTCACTAGATGTGGCCAAGTACCCTTAAATACAGTCACTTAAGAGCCAGTTTCCCTCTGAATGCTATTCAGAAGCATGTACATTTAATGAGAAGCAAACGAAACTTATCCTTGGCTTTGTGACTTGAGGTGGCTCTTTGTCCTGCTCCCAAGGGTCTCATAAGATCTCTGGAAAATGAATATATTTTGTTGTGCCCCTCAGTTTTGGGTCTGGACATTTAGCCTTGCTTATTTCTCCTGACTTGCACACATTTTCCTTTAAAGTTCCAAGAATACTTCACTTAATCAGAGGTCAAAACAATCAATGACTGAAATTAGTGCCCATCTTGAACTAGATGAAGATTATTGATTTTCACTTAAGACAACTTCCATTGGGGATTTCGGGGACTTGCTTTTCACGGTAGTGGGGTGTTGTATGTAGAGACTTTAGAACTAATTCATAAGTGCAGCAAAGTGTTGTCCGTTGTAGCTGATCAAATCCCTCAGAGGTAGAAATAATTAAAAGCTACCTCCAATAAATCACTGTGGACATTTTCACCTAACCAAAACACTTACTAGAACAACATACAGCTCTTGACCTTATTTCTTGTCCAAGTTATGGTCTTGCATATAATACTACACTAAAAGGAATGCCGCACTTACCTTCTTCTTCACTGTAATATTCCAGACTCATTGACTCAAATAGGCTGATTCTGCTACTTCTCTAAACGCTGCTACCAAATACACCAAGGGAGCTCCACAAGACATCCGAGGAATGACACACTCACGTGAACAATGAAAAACTTTGATTTCTACATGCAGAATAGTGCATCACAAATATTGGTCTTCCAAGGATTTCTAAACTTAAGATTTTTTTTTTATTGGGTTCCCAGGCTACTATGATTCTCTGTCGACTTATTATAGTTCAGTATAAAGATAAACATATTTTTGTAAAACTCATAACACATTAAAGATTACCGTATTACATGACAAAAATATACACTGATTTGTGAAATTCAGATGATGTCAAACTATTCCACGGTCCTTAACCGTGAGAAAGAAATGAAAGAGATATGAACGGGGAAGGAAGATGTTATATTATCATCATTTGCTGATAACATGATCCTCAACACAGAAGATCCTAAAATCTCCGCTGAACAATTCCTACAACTAATATCCTGATTCACCAGTGTAACAGTATACAAAGTCAACACACAAACATCATTAGCATTCCTGAGCACTAGCAAGAAAACCAATGCTAGGAAAATTAGAGAAAAAAAAAATTCCTTTCAAAAACAGTCAAGAAACATAATTGCCTAGGAATTAACCTAACCAAGAAAGTAAAGACCTGAACAGTGAAAATTATCCTGCTCTGAAATGAGAGATTTAGGAGTGCATTACAAAGTGGAAAAGTGTTTCACATTTTGGCACAGGCAGAATCAGTTTAGTCACAATAATCTTACTTCCAAAATTACTATGTACAATTAATGCAGCGCCAATGAAAATACCAATCACAGTGCTGGCCAGATAGCTCAGCAGACTAAGGCACCTGCTTAGGCAGATTAAAGAGACCAGGGTTCGATCCCCTATGTACTGTGCCAGCCCTGCCCCCGGTGCATGCTGAGATGGCTATTGAGACTGGATGTGATGGTGTGTACCTGTCATCCCAGCCCTTGGGGGGCTGAAAACAGGAGGATTACTATAAGTCCTGTCTGTGTAGTGAGACCCTGTAAACCCTGCACTAAAAAACAACCAAACAAAGAAACAAACCTATAAAATTCGTTAGAGAACACAAAGAAGAAATCCTAAAATTCCCATGAAATCAGAAGAGACATGGAATAGCAAAAGTAGTTCTGGTCAACAAAGACAAGGCAGGAGCATTATAATCATGGAATTTTGTCATACTGCATAATTACAGTAATAAATAACAATAGGGCATTGGCAAAAAAAGAAAAACCCAGATTTTTTGATTAATTGAAAATAGTAGAAGATACAGAAGCAACTCCAGGTACATAGTTACTGACAAAAGGACTAAATCTGTTTGCTGTAGAAAAGTTAGCCTCTTTAACAAATAGTTGTGAAAGCTTCCAGAAGAACTGAAAACATCATGCTACCGTGATGCGTGGTCACTCATGTTTATAGCAGTAGAGTTAATAATAGTAAATTTTGGAAACAACCCAGATGTCCATCAATCAGAGAATTGATAAAAAAAGATATATGTTTTTTTTAATATATACAGTGAACTACTCCTCAACCTTAAAGAAAGATAAACTTCAGGCATTTCTAGGTACATTGATGTATGCACCTTGAAATCAAACTCTTAAGTGAAAAAAATTAGACACACATGTAAATATCACATTGCGTTTCTGCTGTGAGATATAGAAATTGTAAATAAGGTTCAAAGTGTACGAAAGGTAATGTTCAATATGAAGAAATTGTTCTAAAAGGGTATGGAGGGGGGGTGAAACTAGTGAAGAGGGAAGAAAGGAAAGAGAAAAAGTTAAAAGAGGATAAAATAGAAGAAAGCTTTTAGGGGCCCGGCGGGATGACTCAGCGGTCTAAAGCGCTTTCTTGGGGAAGCTTGGGCGGCTTCAGGGACCGCAGTTCGATCCCGGGCACCACATGCTGCACCAGCCCTGCCCTCGGGGTGGGTTGAGCCGGCCATAAAAATGAGTGAAAAAACAAACAAAGGTTCTGAAACAAGAAAAAAAATAATAAATAAGAAGAAAGCTTTTAAAGAAGGAGAGAATGTGAGAATGAAAGAAGGGGGAGAATTGGGAAAAATAAGAAATAATCACGTACAGGTGCAAATTCGTTATGGTGAGGGTGATTATTATGTATATCTAATGGTATACAAATCTCAATAAGAATTAAAAGAAAAAAGGAGCTACAGGTCGATCCTAATGCTATATCTTCACCATACACTAACATAAAGTCAAAATGGATCAAATATCTAAATAGGAGAATAAAAATAATCTCCTGGAAGGCAAAATATAGATAATTATAGATAACAAAGTGTAGGCAAAGAGTTTCTGTACAAAGTGCAAGTCAGGTGGGAAATAATGTCAAAAATCAACACATGAAATCACATTAAATTAAAAGGCCAGGCAAAGCAAAGGAAACCTCTAACAAAGTAGAGAGACAACCTATATAATGGGAAAGATGATTTCCTATTAATCTTCAGACAATGGACTATTATGTAGAATATATGAAGAACTCAAAAAACATTAGATCACCCAAGTTTAAAGAGCCAACTAAACATAGGCATGTGGGATCCATGAGATAGCTCAGCAGACTTAGTTCCTGCTTAGGCAAGCACAGATACCGGGGTTTGATATCCAGCACCATATGCCATACTGGCCTCATTCCCAGACATGCTCAGCAGCACCATGCCTGTAACTCCAGCACTAGGGAGGCTGAGAACAGAAGGATCACTATGAGTCTGAGCCGTATAGTGAGTCCCTGTACCGAACAGAAAAATAAATAATTAAATAAAAACATTTAAATGGATATCTGAAACATACACTTGTCAGAAGAAGAAATACAAATAGCCAATAAGTAGATAAGAAAATGTCAACAATGCTGATTATTCGAGAAATGCAAATTAAAACAGCATTGCTATTCTGTCTCCCTCCAGACACAATGGCTACCATTAGGAAATCAATCAATAGCACTTTTTTTGGGGGGGACCAGGGTTCGAACTCACGACCTTGCACTTGCCCAGCAGGCACTTGTGCCTCGGAGCTATCTCCCCAGCCCCCAATAGCACTTTAATGCCATTGAGCCTGTGGGGGAAAAAGGAACCGTTCTTCGTTCTTGGTGGGACTCTAAACTGATATATCCACTATGAGAATCAGTGTAGAGATTTTCCAAAACTTAAAAGTAGGAATTACATTTTACCCAGCTGTTTCCTTTTTGATTATCTTTCCCAAATAGTTAAAGATAGCCTAAAAACAAACAAAAAATACACAACAATGTAAAATCAAAAAAAGAGTTAAAGAAGTTAAACCACAGTGTTTCATGCAAAACAATGTTTACAAGAGTGCAATTGATAATAACTAAATCTCACAAGCAGCCTAAATGTGGATCAATAGTTGAATGCATAAAAATATTGTACTTATACACAAAGGAGAACAACTCTTCCACAAAATGCATAAGTCTGAATCAATGCAGGAAAAATTGTTCATGCTATGAAAAAAAGCAAAAATATTATGAAAAAGACAGAAACAAGAGCAACATATTACACCTCTAAAAGTGTACCTTGATTTAACACAGTTGTTTTGCATGGTCTTATTTAGGTCTGCATTCCTTTATCGAACAACTAGAGAAGCAAAGTAGTTTAGTAGTAGCCAATCCTGGGCTGTCACCTCTTCTTTTTGTTTTCTTTTTTAAAAAAATAATTATTTTATTTGCTACAGTATATCACTCTGCAGTTCAAACTCACAGTGATCTTCCTGTTTCAGCCTCCCCAGCTCTGAGATTACAGGTATGTACAACCATACCCAGTTTGGGGCCAGCACCACACATCTGGGAGTTCTGAGATCAGCACACATGATATATCAGGGATTCCAGCTCTTCTGCCCATGCTGAAATGAGGCAATGCCAGCTGCAGTCCTCAGGCCATTTGCCTATGTCAATTCTTTTTTCCAGTTACAGATGGTGGTGTCTCTGTGTATGGGAATTCTGAACCAGCTTGGCTCAAGTAAACTGTTACACAGAAACCAGCCTTAGGTTTGTTTCACAGTTTATCCGAGAAGAGTTTCATTGTGATAAATTTGTCCATATTTATTTCTCTGATCTTTTCTCATACCACAGTGATATATGTGCACCCATGTTTATAGCAGTGCAATTTATCTGAGATAAATGTTGGGAACAATCCAAATGCCCATCAGCTGAGAATGAATAAATTAGATATGGTGTTTTTACACAATGATAAACAAGATGTGGTACTGTTACACAGTGGAGTATTACTCAGCTATATAAAGTAATAAATTCAAAGATGTTATAGATAAATGACTGTAACTAGAGACTGTACTCAAGTAAAGTAAATCAGATCCTAATGGCAAATATTATCTGTTCAGCGTAAGAATCTGAAAAATAAATAAAACTTGAAAGGTACAAGAGATAATGTAGAGGGAAAATAATCGGTTCACATGGAAGGAAAAAATAGGATGAGGAAAAGAGGAGGGGTTGGGGGAGGTATGTTTATGTATATGTGCAGAATGGCTTAGATAAGTGCAGCGCCTACTTCTGCTGGTCTGCAGAGAGGAGTAGCTGATGCTTTCTTTCTTGTCTTTTTCAATCTCTTATAACATTTTTTTTCTTATCAAGTTTGCAAACTTGTATCTGTCAATCTGCACAACTACTTTTAAGACAACATTATGCAAAAAAAAAAAAA